>JAAVTS010003362.1:0-19914 GCA_022845575.1 Baylisascaris ailuri | reverse complement strand
AAACAGTGTTATCCCTATCAATCCTTCTCCAAGCAGCTCAAGTCTGCGAGATTATTCTATGGGCTTGTAGTAACCAAATTAGATCTCGTAAAAGGAATGAGAGAATTAACAAGCAGATTTGAAATTTTGGCTCCATTCTTTTTGCTGATCAATAAGGGACCATTTTTCATTATGAATAATTTGTCTGCTGCGCATCAGATTTAGTTTTTGGATACTAATGATTGCCTGCAATTTTGTCTTAAAGAAGTTGACTTCAACTGCTAAGACCGTAGCGAAATGTCACAGGCATCCTCACTTGACAAATGAAT
This sequence comes from Baylisascaris ailuri, assembly GCA_022845575.1. Classification (NCBI taxonomy): domain Eukaryota; kingdom Metazoa; phylum Nematoda; class Chromadorea; order Rhabditida; family Ascarididae; genus Baylisascaris; species Baylisascaris ailuri. Next base: position 19,606 of record JAAVTS010003362.1, on the reverse strand, counting down.
CCAGACTGGCCAAGAACCACCGCAGACTATGTGCCGCTGAGATCTGGTTTCATCTCCTAATTGGGACATACAGTAGTGTTTGTGAGGAGCCGGCTGCGGCGAAGGCCTTTCCCTCCTCTGACAGGGTCGGACGAATCACCTTTTGCCAAAAGAAGATGGGGTTTTCAGACCCTTAGGACCTCGGTGAGCGGTTGTTTTTGTTTCAAAAATCGTCCGCCGAAAGAAGGCAGAGGATCCACGCGGAGACTAGAGATTTGAAAGATGTTTCATTCTGTCAAGGGACCATTCTTACATAATTAAATAAATTGCATTTTACATATTATGTACAAGTGCAATGGATAGTAAGTTTTTGGGAATTGCGGTTCTGGCGTACCATTGCGTTGAAACATGGCCCGTTTTACGCACTCATTAAGGCTAAAGTCCAAAAGGCGATTTACATATGATACTGTTGAGTGCAAGATTCGACACATGTGCTCTCCATTATTCAAAGATTGGCACCCATTCCAGCAAAAATATTACATGATATTTAATCACTCCTCACTCCTCTGCTGGCTTCGCTTTTGTAAACTTGAGTATTCGGTCTACCAATGGTGAAGGAAGCTAAAGAAACAAACACTTACAAGGTTGTGACTGAATTGCGGAATAATGCAATGCAGATAGGCAGGCTCATGTAGCGTCACCTGTACAATGCGATGACGCCTGAAGCGAGGGGTTTCATCATCGGTTCGTTCCATCATTAAACACTGCTTGTATTTATCCTCCATCTCTGATGCGTGGTTCCCTACAACCAAATTTCTTTGTCAGTCGCAGCTACCACATCATTCAGTCAATAATATATATTTGAATCATTTTTAATCGTATTTTACACCTTTTTAATACTTTAAAAGCAAATATAATTCTAAAAACGTGAACTAACGGTAAAATAAATGCGTGTGCAAAAACCTAAACAAGCTAAATGTGTGGTATCCTCGATGCGTATTAAGATTCAGTTGAAATCTTCGGGAAGCAGCGTATTGCCAACTTCTCGAGAAGGAGCGAATTACGTAAAGGTACCTTAAAACGTTTAAATATCTATGAATTTATGAAGAAAGTGTCACATTTGAGATTGAGTTCGCATGCTAGAGATCTTACTACTCGGCTTCACTACTTCAAAGTAAATAAGTGTTCATTCGCCGTATGTAAGAAAAGCGTTTCAAACGTTGTGCACTCATTGTTAAGAAATACACTTCAATAATCATTCATTGCCATCCATATGGAACGAGAAATTAGGCTATTACTGACGTACATATGATTTTAAAGATAATCTTTTCTAAATGTATGTTATCAGTATGTCTCACAAGAGATCTCGTCCTTCACTAGTTGCGATTTCATTGTTTTTGCGTATGAAAGAACGTTTGCTTTGTTTTACAATCTTGTTTTTCCATGTTTTACATCATTTTTTTTTTTAAATTTCTAATTGCAATCATCAGTATTATTGCTATTCGTAAACTTCCAAGGTCCTGTTTTCTTTCGTGTATATGTTCTCCTGTAGTGTCCTTTTGACGGCGTTTAGATTCTTTGGCTTATACCCCACTGGCCAATCCACTAATTATTTTCCATTTTAATAATAAAATTTTCTTTACTATAGAAGCCTATAAACGCTTTATTGCATGATTTGTATTCAAACATTCGGCATTATTTGCATCTCTCACTTTCAATATGGGGACGCATTCATAAGTCTAATGCTGAATATTCCACTCTCATATTCAAAAAATTTTTTTCGCAATGAAAGCGCTCTCAAAAAAAGTTTGTTTACGATAATTCGCTACGAGAGTACAACTTCAGGAATTGACTTCCGATAGGCTTTCGTTTGTGTTTAGTTCTTCGACCCATCTACTCAGCATTCAGAATTGAATTTGCAAAATCGACGCAACATGCATAAATTGAATCGAGTGACATTCGTTATCGCTTTCCCGAGGGTGTGCTTGCAACTTCACCATCACACTTATTAGGCCATCGAATGTATGTTTATCGAGTAATATGATACTCGAGTAGTCATTATAATGACTCCTCAGTAATGTTGCCCCTTCGTCAACGCAGTGTCACCATACTTTCACCTCTCACCGTCGAAACATCAGCTTGTCATCATTACGTGTCACGGAATAGTCCACTAGCACTTCAATAGTATTGTTGAAAGGTTGCACCGGAAATGGAATGACCTACGTGGCGCGGCAAATTACGCTTGCAGTGGGCACCCTTTGTGCAATCGCTGCTCGCCTTTCGTAGTCTTTTGGCTTCAAGATTAAGTTGTCATCAAATGATAGATGGTTACTAATGGATGCTTACCCAAATTGCATGAGTTCGCCAATACAACTTCCTAAGTTTCTTTGCGTAAAATTTTTGAAAAAGCTGTCTGAATCTTTGTTCCCCAGCATTCAAATCTCATTTTTGATCTCTTACGCATTCTGCCCCAGTGTATTTTTTCTGCTCTTATAGACGCAAATTTTTAGTTCGAAGAGGGAAAGGGAGGGGTGGAATCAGTGAGGAGCGATATATAAAAGAGGGATCAGCTGGAGATGGTGAGCAGGTGCGGTGGAATTCGCCAGTAGCGCCACAGTTCTAGGGGTCGCCATCAGGACTCCAAAAGCAGTATTCAGTTCAAGAAAAAATTATTCCATCAGACTGCCCATAGCTGAAAAAGATGAAAGTTCTGCGCATCAAGCTAACTTAGCGGCAAAGACGGAGCATTGCTGGCAGACTTGAACAATTGATGACGTCGCACTCAACAGTTGATTGGAAGCAGTCATATCAAGCAGCGATCTTTTTACTTTTACTCTCAAAACATTGAAACATTGCCTAATATTTCATTGTCTAGTTATTCATGAAGCGACTAGGTACTTTTATCTGTCAACCTTGAGCCTAAACTTGAACCTCAAGCTGTCAAAGTTGGTCAGAAAATAATATAGGTGGCGTGAACTTTTAAAGCAATCGCCAATCCGTAATAAATTTGTCATAACGAATGCATTGGTCCTCTACTATTGTCATTATGGCAATATAACCTTAGCTGTTCTCTACTTTGGGTTCTTTCAGGAGAAAAACGCTGTTACACATTTACAGTTCAAAAAAGAACATGAAGAGGCTCAACGGCCATAGATTTTAGCGATATTCCTTGCCAGCTTCAAATATGACGATATTTGCGGACGATTACATTAATATGAGATCAAGTTTTGTCACCTTATTCGCAGAAAGCGTTTGTGTTTTCCTAACTGCGGCCAGCAAGTGGTTGCAAATTACAGTTAATATCCGCATCCAACTTGTGAAAGGTCAACCTGATATCAATTCTGAAGGTGGCAGCTAAAAGCGCAAAAGTGCGGTAATGAAGTGTGTCGTTCTGCAGGTGTCTGAAGAAATACAAGGTTGCTGAGACACGTCTCATGTTTCATATTGGCTATTTGGCTTCATCTCAAGTGTCTGTCAATAATACTGCTTGTATGCAATGTACGGTTTCTGTACTCAACTTTCACCACCAGTGGAAATAGCGAACGCTGGATGAAATCATATTTGGATGCATGAATTATGCGTTACAAATTTAAAATGAAGAAGAGATCAATCCGAGATAGCAGACGGGCTATGAAATGTTGTTACGAATTTGCTTATTCGATTGAATAATGGTGGTTTATCTAAAGATCCAATTTTCAGTATTATCGCTCAGTTATTCTGAAATTATTAAGTAAATCCCCCAAAAAATTTATTTAATAGGATAATTGATGTAAATTTGAGAATGTCTGAAATTTTCCCTTTGAGATGGGCAAATATCATCATTGATTTACGATTGGATGAATTATTCGCAAAAAAAAAAAAAAAGAAGAAAGCAATATATGAGAAGAACAACCGATACGATAAATAGTCAATAGAATATTCACTGTGGATTCATGAAAGTCCAAAAAATGAGCAATTTAATTGGCTCATTTAAAATTGGCTCACCAAAACTTTTTAAGTAGTATCAGACCCTAGCGATAATCAATGCGCTTTTTTTGACGTTTATTGAAATAGCCCCCTTTATCGCATATCTCATAATTTGTCCATATTAGCAAATTGCTTTTATCTCTGTTAGTGAAAGACTTCCAAAATTTTTTCCCAACTGCACCATTTTTCATCGTTATATTCAACTTTTTGCAATCATGGCTAGGATAAACCGAAGTGAACGCAGTAGAAGATTAGCATCCGGCGGTTCAAACATTGGTCACTGAGAGATAATTAGATTGTCGAGTATTCATTTCGCTCATTCGTTTGTTGATATCTGTCCTCTGAATCTCTGCTCCCTAAGCAGTTATACAAATCTTTTGACTTTGATTCTAATTGGACAACCTCAAATGAACGAAAGCTTATCTTACGTTCTGTGCTATTTGACGTCCTCAAAATTACTGACAACAAGTCGCTATCATTCACTAGTAAGACGTTCAGAAAAGGAAATTAAATTCATGCTCGGAGGGTGGGGTGGAGTGGGGAAGAGGCAAGGTGCAAAGGAAGGAATAGCCAGATATGAAACTTATCTCATTTAGAAACGCTGTAACTGAGAAAATCAGCCTCGATCGGAAGGTTTTTATATGTCTTAAGAGATCTAATTGACTAACAAACTTATGGAGGTTGATAGCGCTTCCAATCTAAAATCTTGCAGTAAAAAATATTAGAAAAAGTCTTGCTAAGATATCGCACAATTACTAAGCGAGTATACTGTCCTTCCTGACTCTGCTACTGAATTTGAGTAATAGCAGATATCTACTGTATCTTCAAACTTCTCATTGAGTCCCTCAAATATGAATCTTACTTGTAATTCAAGGAAATCATCATCGTCTCATAAACCTGCAGCCAACTGACTATAATGGATACCACTCACTTAATTGGAGAGATGTGAGGGTGAAGTGAGGGTGGAGGAGGGAGAGGAAGGAGGAGAGAGAGGAGCGAGGCAAGGCAGGAGAGGACTTTAAGTTAGTAAGGATAAAGAGCAATATTCAGGTCGATTCATAGCAAGCTGGATAGGGCGCTACGCGGCACTACTTGAAGTTGTCGATGATTGGCGAGTAATTGAGCACGATAATTGAGTGCATCTCGGGATTCGAGGAAGCATCTTTGTTCGTCTCGAGATGGAGCAGTCTTCTTCTCATTTCGGTATCACAAGCAATCGTTTCAAGATCCACTCAATAATCGTTCCCATGAGGGAAACACATCGACTTCTCCAAACGCACACACAAACACATATATACACACATAGATGCTGCGTTCGAAGCATCGATGGGCAGCTGCCTAACGGCTTCGCCACTTAAGTTAGATAACGCGTTTGATTTGAGCGGTTCTTCCCTCGCTTTCCATCCACTAACGAATCCCATGAGCGCTTCACATCATTATTGAATCAAAGCATCACGCCTTAAGCTACTTGCTTTGAATTAAGAGTGGCTTTTTTGAAGCAGAAACAGAATTTTTCATTCTTTCTTTCTATTGAACCAAAAAATGCCCAACCATTTCAATTCACCAATAAAAAACAGCAACTCAGGGTGCGCTTATTTCCCAGTAAATGGAAGTTTAAAATAAGGCTGACGGCAACGATTTGATTTAAAGAACCAAATTTTATATGCTAAGGGGTTATTTTGTCTCTAGCAATTTTGTTTCTGAGTCAGAGAGCCAAGTGTAATAAAGAAACCAGTTTTTTTGAAGAATTATGCTATCGGATGGTTATGCAGCAAAGAGATTTCCTGGCCCTACTCCTTTTCCCTCCCGCTCTGCCTGAATTTCACCAATCAGCGGAGCACCTTTCCTACTTAAGATGCACTTAAGAAATTTGTTTCTGTAGCCAAATCTTGGCCGCGACGACGTGCTCTCACTCCTATAGGTAGTATTATGGTAGTATAATGCTGCTACTGAAGTAAATTTTTATATTCGTTTTCTCAGAAGGATGCGTTATTTCTCTTTCAATAACACGACAATCCTTATGACTTGTAATCAGCGAATTGGCAAAAGGAAGGCAACTACACTTGCGGAGATATTTTCAAACTTTTCACTCTCTTTACTTTTCCTCAAGACGCGCTCCTAATGTTCAATACTTCCCTCACGATGCCGCGTTTTGCATTGTTTGCAATAAACAAATTCGAGCAGCAATATTTGCTCTCTTCGTTGTTTGTATGTGATCGAACTATGTCATGCTCTGATTAATGTTTGCATACAAAACGCATCCAACGCTTAATTAGCAAAACGAAAAGTGAAATACGATTGCTGAGAATGATTTAAATCCCGTTAACTGAATACTCTTTAATTTTTTCTTTTTTTGGTTGAGAAGAGTGGGGGATAGGGTCGAATTTAATGAACAGAGAATCCCAACTCATTTAAGCAATCCATATAGTATACGCACTTTGTGAAATCCGACTAATATGGCCAGTCTGACCGTCTCGTTACTTTAATTTTTTGACCACTTAACTACTCTTTAGGTTTGGTCTTAGCGCTATGTGAAATGAACAGTTTGAATTTGGAACATTAACCATCCACAGTTCGTCAAAAGAGTGAATCGAAAGAAGAAAGGTGCAAAAATGTTGCAAATGGGATTCTCTCATATCTTACGGATTGACTACAATGTTCACCATCAATGCACACAAATCAGTGCTCTTTAATATATTTTACGCAGATGGAGGATGAGTGAGTAAGAAACGGCCAATCAATCCAATCAAAGAAATGAATGCAGTTCTCAAGCGTATTTAAAGCAAACAAATGAAACTTTGAAATCAACAATCTCCATTCGCTATTTGGTTGTTTTTTTTGTTTTTTTTTTTTTTTTTTTTTTGCGAATTGAATGAATATGTGCGCATCGTACGAGACAAATGCCAACATCGATGAGAAAATGTTCATCAAAAAGCAAAACCCATTTGCAGTATATTCAAATGCAACTTCTCATAAATGCCGATAATTTTTAGGTGCCCAATGTAAAATCAGGCGGAAGGAGGAAGTGATGACCGACGATGATGAACATTTCTCTCGCAAAAGATTTTATGCTTCTCGATGGAAGGTGAAATTTGAAGTGGAGGCAGCATAATAAGCAATATCGTCGAACGAATATCGGAGAATTTCTCATATTCAATGATTGAGAGCATTCTAAATTCGTTATGGGCATAAAAAATGTGCATTTAACAATAGAGAACTGCGAACACATTAACAGCTCGATGAGGTGCAGTCGGTAAGTGCGTTAATTAAGCTGGCACGGCATGTGCTTTTTGCAAATTATCCAGCTAAACCAAGCTCTTACATAAATATTCAAATGAATGAGGAAGAGATGCTTGAAATGCGTTTATTCACGCATCCGACCAATGGGACAAATTCTGCGCCAAAAATTCGCTTTTGTCCTCTCCCCAATCGTCACAGAATAGTCAAATTTTGTAACATTTTTAACTGCATACAAATTGCGAATACACCACTAACAAGTAACGAAGTTTGCGTTCTGAGCCATCATTACCTGTAATTTCATCTTTCAAATTTTTCTTTACTTTCAAATTGAAATAATAGAACGGACAGGCAAATAGCAGATTGAAACAGTCTTTCTAATGCATTTGCAAAACGAAGCAGCAAGCGTCCAGCAATCAAAAAAAGGAAGTGCCGTAAAAATGGATGAAAAATTCCACTAACGCTGTATGAAACATGAGTTGAGGAGCATTTCTAAATCATAAAATAAAAGCATCAAAAATTTTTGAACCATGCGTGATCTTTGATCTCTCTAAGAAATCCTCTTATTTGGTTCGTTTTCATTTAGATGGGTTGACAGTGGGTCAATCTTCTAGCAGACAACACCCTCTCTCAGAGATGGAACAATAGTTGAGGTGTGCTGTGCTCATTGAGTGATGTGTGTTGATGAGCACATGAATTATGGTTGGCTGCTTTAATTGGGATTGTGAGGCATTGTCGAATGGTCGATGTGATTTATGAGGGTTATGTTATATAGCGTGATGGACGGAGAGTCAGCCGACCGTTGGCCGCATCGGTCGCACTCTCGGGTGAGGCTTTTGTCTTGAACAGCCTGAGTGTACCGATCCGATTACTGACACGCGACAGGGTCCTGTTTATGCAACGTTGCTGGAACGTCGTGGAACTGTTGATACTTGAATGCAACTCGTTTAAGCCCCTAGCTCAGTGCCAGCTAGCAATACTCGTGCAAACAACAAATACTCTCACTGAATACAATAAGGCCACATTATAATGAAAGACTTTTAGTCCAAACTTGGGCCGCTAAAATGTGGTTATAAACAATTAAAAAGAAGACGATGTGAAACGGGAAGAACGAGCCGAGAGTGGGAAAGATAATTACGTCGATTAAGTGGAAAGGCAATCATAGTATCGTTTAAAAAGCATAAAAACCGGTATGAAGACCGGCTGTATATATTAAACAACTGATGGTAAATGAACACTGAGCATGATCAGACAAAATCTGTGTTTGCAAACATGGATTACTTGGAGTTTCAAAAAGTCACTGCTACCGTTCAGTCTGTACCGTCCACAAAATCTGCAGTTTTTACCATCACGATCATTACAAAGAGATTATGCAAAAATGGGCAAAGAAAAGGAATAAAAAAGTTTCGTAGTATGGTGTCATAACATCACAACACTAATACACGCAAATCCACGGAAGAAGCATTTTACAAAGGCAATTCAATAAAATGCAGGAAATTGAAATGGGAACCACAAGCATAGAACACTTAAGCGGAACAAGTTACTCGCATTCCCATTATGGACCATTAAGTCGCATTCCGCTGTTGCTATTCAAGCTTCAATGTCATTCACTTGCAAGCCAGCAGTACTGCCTCTTTCTATTTACAAATGATAACATCTTCCCACTCCTCTTCTTTAAACTTCAACTCATTCATTCTTTTCAGAATGAGCGAACACAAATATTCTTAGCAAAAAAGGTATTGAAGAATTTCAGTAGCTATGGAAAATTTGCAGCTTATAAGAGCGAGCATAATGAACATCTTGTCCCTTCTAATATTATATGCGATATATTAAACATATGGAAGATGCGAATGGCGAAAAAAAACGTCCTGGTTACATATTCAATAGGAAAGCATGGTAAAAGATGGCGCTGCATATAAAATTCGATGAGTGTTCGAAATTCCCATTTTTGCCCCCCCCCCCCCACCTCCCACTAGATTTTAGAATGCAAATTTTGAAATAATTTTTCACTGTTCAAGACAACTCATCATTGGCCAAGAAGCTTGTGGATGGAAACAAATGCATCCTGAGGAAGCATTTGTGAAATAACTAATATCCACCACTTTCAGCGTTATACTTTCTAGGCTACTAATTTAAACTGCCGAACAGATAGATCAACAGACAACAAACACTAATACATAAACAGGCACGGATACGACTTGCATAAGTTGCGTTTTTGCACCAAAAAATTGCAAAAAGCGCGTGAAAATGTATGCTACAGCAGGTCAGCTTAATATTTGACTACTTCAACATCACTACACGTCGGAAGTGTTGGAATTGCATTGCAAATGGAACATTGGCGATAAAAGTAAAACATATCATTGAAGGCAGTTAAAAGTTTTAAATTCTCGCATCGATGTTGTCGTAGTATGATTTTTATAAGCTCTCTATAAATATACTATATTTTTATACCTCTGGGATTCTTAAATGGCTTCTAAAGGATATACCTCCATATATCCGCTTTTATGGACATAATTTGTTTCTTTCAATCAGAATTTAAAGAAATTTTCTGAAAATATCGCCTGTAGCTTGAGTTTAATGTTCTTTTTTTGACAAACAGGAAATTGCACTCATTTGAGAGGCATAATTAGGGATGAAATATTTAAAGTTCATCAAAGAAAAGGAAATGGTGTTGTTGTTGTTGAATAGGGTAATAGATGCGTTCACTTCCGCCCAAGTATTATCCACCTAATAAGGCAATCAATGAAAATTGCTGTAAGAATTAAGAACTGTCGCAATCGAAGACAATCTAAGCAATGATCCCAATGAGGTAGCATCACCTCTCATGAAAATTGAATTTATTGAGGGCGTGTTATTCGATTCATTCATTATTTGATTCAACGTTTGCAATAACATGTCTGTGACGCTCCACTCGTTCATATTCGTCAGTTTAAGACTGCAGCAAGCGTCACTATTCATAGGGGTTTGACGTTTTAATTTTCTACCTTTAAGAGATTTGTAAAAACAATTTATGTGCATTATGAATGCTTTCAACTAGAAATTATACTAATTAAGTAAATAGCGTAATGAAATAATGAGTCTGTGATGCTTTTCATCCCCACTAGCCATTGCATCGAGCTTGTTAAGTTTTATGAAATATTGCAAATTGACATAAGTCCAATCAAGCATTAAAAGCAACAAATATGTTGACCAAAAGCGAAAGACCAACCTTATTCTGATCTACTAGTTCTTTCTTCATTTCATTTAAATCTCTTTCAGTACAAAGCTTTTAGTTATCAATGTTTTAATTTCCGATTTTGTGATACTATCGATTACTCTTAGCAGTAATCTGTTGAATTTTCTAGTGCGTCGAATGCAAAAAAAAAAGTTTAATTTCAGTCGTCAGCAATTGATTGCTTATCTTTTTTGCCTTCCAGAAGTTAATTTCTTTTCTATATATATTTAAATTTCTTTTAGTTATAATCCCTCTTAAAAGTAATTGGTGAAGAACAACGACTATACATTCAAAGAGATCCTATGATGTTTGATAAGGGAATTGATGGAATATAATTTGAAGCAAGCGTTCGATCGAGTACGCATAATTTCTTTACAATAATACCACTGCAAGAAACTTTCCCATAAGTTAATGAAGAGAAAAATTTTCTGAAAACTTATGTGGGAATGGATGGAAATGAATTTTCGATTATAGCGGCATTGAAAGCAACTTTGACCCCTTAGAAATCTTGAACAAGAGAGGAAGTGCTATTGATCTAAGCTGTTATTAATATTCCTCAGCGCGTTGAAAAAGGGGATGTGGATTCATGATTAAGTCTGTTTGTCTACCGCACATTAATATGCGTATAATGAGAAGATTGTGAGGAACCGCAACGAGAACAGCCGATTGGCCACGGGTGGTTAGTTGACAGCCGGAAGATGAAAGGGTTCTATCCAGAGGTGGACTGCTGCTGGCCTGATGAGGTGACAAATCACGCACAGTGCACGAAAACACATAAAGCAACGTTGTTTTGTTTGCGATGCTGCTTCGTCGTTTAATGCTACTCCCCTCTTATGCCTTTTTTTCCTTCAAGCAATAAACAAAGAAGCGATATTCCTTCCGATTCTTTCCACGTTTCTCTATCTTTAAAAATTGTTTTTTAAAAGCATAAAAGTTCACACTATTTTACAAGAATACAAGCAAATGAAGCATTGCGAACGGCAGACAGGTGATTTAAGTGAAGGATAGACGATGAGGAAGGGTGTTTTTGGAGTGCAAATATTCCAGAAACCAATGCGCCCTTGAGTTGGCCTCTAGGGAATGTCGAGAAAATTTTCTCGTTCATAGCGTCGTTAATGTGCTTCATATAGATTACGACCTATATGAGCTTATCGGCAATGAAAGACGAGGAAAACAGCTTGAAGACCTAGTTCGGATCGGCACTAAGCTCTCAACGGCTTCACATTAATAATCGAAAGGGCAGCTTATTTGATTTTGGATGAGGCAAATCCAGTGAATAACGTTGTATGAAGTTGCGCTTACAACAATGAACACTGAACGATGAATATTTCTGTTACAGAGTCTATTTCTTTTCAGTAATAAGCTGATTATCTAAATAAACATCCCGCAGAAAATGGACGGTCCCCATGAAAAACGAAGAATTCTTTAGTAATTCTTAACAATCTCCCTTCAGTAGATAATCGAACTAAGCATATTAAACTTAATGACACACAACTTCCAATATAGTGTTGTTGTTTGTTGACAAACTTTCGAAGAATGAGATTTTCTCGAGCCGTTATTGCGACACACATATTTTTTGCAGTCGCTTAATGATGCTTTCAATGAGTGTTAAGATTATTTTTATTCTATGTCTGAATGCATGCAGAATTTTAATTTCCAACGAACTATTGAATATTAAAAGTTGGTACCCGTCAAGAAAGATATTTATTCCTCTTTGCATAATTACTGTTATTTACCTCTTTGCTTCAAGCAGGAACGATAAGAAGTGATAATAAAATAAGGCAAAAAAGTCACAATGTTCGACATCAGGGCTACTAAACATTGCCCGATCAAAGTGATAATTAACACGGAGAAGACTAGTTGTTTATTTCTTCAACGAGAAATTTGTTCAGTGTGTTGCATCCATTTCCCCATGATTTACAGACCTATCAATGGTTGGTAGGCTTTTAAATTATGGGAAAAACTTATGGGTTTAACCTGATGCTATACATAGGGTAATTTCATTTGGTTCATCTGTAGATCGAAATTTTTTATGACGAATATTCAATTGTTCTTCAGCAGCTTCTTCTAAGTAAGAACAAAAAAGAAGAATAAATGTGTTGGAATCTTACCTTTTAAGATGGGGAACAACAAAAGGAGCCAAATCAGGCGCATCATAACCGAATCATTTGCTCAGTGCCGACAAAGTGATGTGCCTGCTCTAAACAATATAGGCTTCCGGATAGAGGGGTTAAAAGATAATTTCCAGTTCTCAAATCCACAAACCGAAAAACATCAGGACAAAGCGGATAAAAACGCCACGATCTGAAGAGATACTGGCTGCGACTCAAATACTGCAGCCGTTCCCGGGTAGATAAGTCAGCACTTCGCTCTTTGAATAACGGTGGTAGCTAGAGCAAGCTGTGACACGCCCTCAACTCTTTTAGCCACACCCCTTTGTATAACGAAATAATACTGCATCGCACCCGTTCACCTCGAACAAGCAAGCACCTATGAAAATGTGCTAAGCTTGTGCTTAGTCCTCGAACTATACCATAGGAGGACAATCGAAGAAATAAACGACAAATGAAAAGCAGAAAATATAGAAGCATTTCGAATAATCGAATTCCTCCACTTGATATCATCTGTTGCCATTTTGCCCTTCTTTAGCCTTTCATGCTCATGGCACTTCTTAGCGCCTTGAGCAATCCCTCCCTCCCTACCTTTTCTCATTCTTTCTGGTATATTTCAGAGCATTTTATTACTTCTAGAATCATAGTACACGTTCATCAAGTGGTGGAAATTTATCGTACACAAATGAAGAAGGGCTTTTTGTGAAGTCAAAAAAATGTGATAAATTTTCCAAAATATTATTGATTTGCAGCCGGCTATATACTAAGAATGGTCCCTAAGAAATGCATGGAGCATATTCAGAGGGGATAAGAAGTATCCTTTTAATAAGTAGCCACTTCCACTTCAATAACAAAGCTTTTGCTTGTGATGATCTTATCGCATTGCACGCCTGCACATTTGTGCAAACAAGCATGAGGAACCGGAACTCTTGTATATCTGCTTGTGGCATTATTCGTTCAGTCACCGCCTTTCGTAAACGCTTCTTGCACCTTGGGACGTAGCGTCTAAATGTTTGCTATCGCGTATGTCTGTCTGTTTATGTCTGTTTGTCTGTTCGGTTGAGTTTTTTCTTGAAAGATTATGCCCTACACCAATTTTCAGCTTCATATACCAACTTCGGAAAGAGTTAGAGACAATTCGAGGTGCATAAAAGTTATTTGGCTATGTTTTACAATCTGTTAGGTTCTCTTAATCATCAACTTAGTCACTAAAAAAATGAATTTTTAAAAGAACATTGGTACAAGTGATCGGATCGGCTAGGATGATAAGTACACGCTCATCAGATAGTGGAAATAATGATAAGTATTGATAAGTACACGTGATGATAAATACACGTCCACCAACCAATTTTGCATTTCTAGTTATCCAACTGAACAAAGAACACTAACTAAGAGGTAACTCCACTATGAGCACCTTTCATTATTCATAAGGGATTTAAGCAAATATTTGGTGTTGCAGGCAGAATTGCAAAATCGCAGCTCACATGGTGCGTTTTCCAAATTGTTAAGCATTTGTTAAGTTTATATGAATGCAATTAAATCCTCACCTTGATAGTAACTGTCAGTGGCATAGTTTTATTACTGTTGATATGATAACACTAGCTGTTGGAAAACACAGTGACATATCGCACGATACTGCATTCTTGCATTCATAGACAACTATCGATGCATATTTGCTGATAATTATTATTTATAAATGCTGTTAAATAAAATTTGCTAAGGGTTACCAATGCAACACACTAAGCAATAATAAACGCTGTAGTGTAGGTGTTTTAAAAAGAAGTTCATTGGTCGGCGATACATTTTTAAAAAGTTCTGCAAATGACCACGCTGATACAGAGAAGAGTCCAAATGCTAAGAATATCCATCGTAGCAACAAAATTTTGCGTTTCTAGTTATCCGGCTTATGTTCATGCAACGAAATTTATGAGATCGGCTCATAAACTCACAACCTATGCGTTTATTAGTCTTTCAGATCGTTTAGTATTACCATCGAATTTTATCGCTTAAATATCGGCTCGTGAACACGAACACAACTATCACATGAATATCGGAATTAACAAAATCGTCATATTTAACAATAAAAACACATCTATTTGTATTGTTTCTTGCGCTTCACCTTTTTCCTGTTCATTTATCAACTCAAAAACGTTAATATTTACCTTTGGGTCGTTTGGATGCTTTGATTATGGCATTAGGTGTTTACTATTTAAAAAATCTGAATTTCACTTGAAACCGTAATAAACGGAGATGTTCTTCAAATGTAAACCTTAAAATTAAAGGTAATAGCTTATCGGCTAGCTGATCAGTCGCTAAGGTTGAATCCAAGTGCCGAATTGTTTGGATCAAGCATTATAACTACCAAATTTTACATCCCCATGTTTCAAAGTCTGTTCGAAAGTCTTACACAGCTATCTGAACGCATTGTATAAATATTCTTTCAAGATAATAGGCGATTACGTAAAAAACAATCCGAAAATAGTCCGCTCTGTTCATATAAAAAGAAGGAAGTTTTAGAGAAATTAAATCGAGTGGCTAAATTTTCTCATTAAAAATCCATCGCACAAATGCACAAGAAATCACGTCTTAATATTTATTCAGCAAACATATCAGCGAACGCGATATTTACATTTAAAAATAGCGAAAAAAAAATCGGAAGAATAATATTCGAGTGCCGATAACTAAAAAAATGTTTGTGAAAGCAAGCCAAGCATTTCGTTTGCACTCTTAATCAATTTTTGTGTCAAATTAATGACAAACAGATGCCGTATGCAACGCTATTTTTAGGTCGGGGTTGGAAGTGGCTATAAAAGTTAATGTTGGATGCAGTGGGAAAACGATGGAGGGGAGTGTTGCCTCTGATGAATTTACTATTCCACAGACAAACACTGACCGAGGATGCTTGGGATCTCTGGCCATGGATTTTGATTCTCCTCGGTCAATGCACAATGTTGATCATGAATAACACAGTAATGGCATTTGTTGTTGTTTACTATTCATTGTTTACTCAGATATTGTTTACTCATTAAGGGAAAACAAATAAACAAATATATCGATGAAAAGAACAAAACTGACGCAAACACTAATAAACGAAAGGAAAAAGCATTGACGTAAACAGCGCACACGTTGCATAGAGTAACCCAAAGTGGAAAGCTTATAAATGGAGTGCAAAATGACCATCGCAAGAATATAAGCACTGAGGAAATTTAAGACATGAGTTGTGTGAGAGAGCTAACGTCAAAACGATTTAATGCCTCATGCAACTTCCAATCACTATATACTTTCATAACATTTTTGCGAGGAGTATCCCATGGACGCACAATACCATAATGAAAATTATTAAAAAAGGATGTTCGTGGAAAATGTTAGGTGATTACATGCCGCTGATGCACTAGCCAGCTGATGTACACTCATGTCCACACCTGGGAAGCGGGATGCCAGAAAAAACCCCGCATTTCCTGAAACAATGAATCAGGTCGAATATGCGCCTGCGACATTCCTGTAATTCCAAGTCAAAGACCTGGCAATAATCAGATTAATAAGGATCAACGCAGAATTTAGAAAACACAACGCGAATAAAACGATTTCGGACACCTCTAAGCAATGCAATATTAGAAACGCGATAAGCAAACAAAATAGAACTGCTATATCCCAGAATAGGCCCTTAAGAACGCAAGGAAAATTTTACGGTAACGTTGAAAACATTTCTACAGCTTAGCACAATGAATGAAATCCCCAATTCTGGATGACTTGTATCAACGGAGTGTTGAATGAAAATTCAAATCAATTACAACACAAAGTGACCACCAAGCGTGACCACCAATGAAATCAATTATAACACGAAGTGACCGTCAAGCGCAAGGATTCACTCATGTCGGCGGTTCATCGAAAACGTTAAGTTGCCATAAACTTGATCACTCTCCTAAATGATGCAGAACTTTTTGCAAGAAGCCGGGATCAAAAGCATAACTCTTAGATGAGCAGTAAATTTCAAATTCTCCCATAACGATTCTTGTAATGCTCTATACATTGTCTCCAACATCAGTGTTCCTCTGATGCACATCGCCATAAAGAAAATGCGAAGAAGCACAGGTCATGGCCCTAATTCCTACTTGGAATGCGCCATCGCATAGAAATCTTCGAACCTATTTCAACAAAGAGCCGATACCCCCCCCCCCCCCCCCCCCCTCGTACCTCCCCAAATTAGGTAGTAATTCTCCATGACTGAGGACGACAGAAATCTTCACGTAATCAATACAGACAATATCCGTTTGAAGTTTTATAATAAAAGCCATGGTTTAGTTGGTTAAATGAGGAATTAATTGAGAGCATATAGATCTGCTAGGATCGAATCCAAACTGAGTGAAAGTAAATAGACCATTTCACCTGAAATAGCCAAACAAAGCATCACTAATAATTACCTCAGAAAGCTTGCAAAGAGAGCAAGTGAAGCTGTTCGGACAGCAGTTTCTTACACAAGTGGCCAGGACATTCCAAAAAAAAGGCAAAACGAACGCATATTTCCATATTGAGTGTAAGAGGGAACATGATGAGAAAACGACACTATGCAAGAAAACGACACTCAAAGGAACGAAGGTTTCTGATGCAGTCAACTTTCTGAACATCGATTAGATGCAACCTCTAGTAAGCGGAAGTTTATTAGGAAGTTTGCCTTTGCAAAAGCAGCTCTATTCACATCCGCGAAATCTAATTGTTCGTCATAATTGCATCCCTCGTAACTGAGTCACCTCCGCTCTCATTATTCCTAATGTTTATGCCATAACACTTTCTTGGTATGCTGTTTACACACTTAAGAAATATCTTCGCACCTTCTATACGCCAAATCCTCCTTCCAATTTCTATGGAATTTCATAAAATGAGCATGGTAATCACAAGAACACCTTGTGAATAGTACCCATCCTTCAGGCTTACCACTGTCAAGCAATAGGAAGTGTTTCTTTGTCTCTAATTGTTAAAAATATTTCGATAATTGGTTAGTGATAAAAGCATTCTTCATTGGTGAACATTTAGTGATAAAATGATATACGTAACCGATGAGCTGCTGATACATTTCCTCAACAGAGAAGGAGTTGACAAATTTGTTTGGTTCAGTCCACTCGCACCTAGTTTTACAGCTTTCATCGCATCACCGAGGTTTCCTAACTTATTTTCGGCTCCATAGCGGATGCTGCTTTGATCAGTGCTGAATTTCAGCAAAAAACACCATGGATCAAGAATTGTGTGGCAGGAAAACGTCTGAGGCGATGAAAGCGGTTTTCACACAAAATGTGTATATTTTGAAGCAAAAGCGCAAGTAAAGGAGTGTATGAGATCGGTACAAGACTTCCTTTTCGCATTCCACCTACGAGATGAGGAGAATCTACATTATTGTAGAGATCCTCAAACATGTAATAACATTTAATAACTACAAAAGTTCGAGGAAACCTCTCATCGGATAGACCATTCCATTCCCTCTTTCTTAATCTCCCCTTCTTGAAAGTTAACCTCTTCTTAAGGCATCTTCAAAATGCATTTTATCTGACGTCTTTACTTTTTCTAAAACTTTTGTGGTCATTTATTCATTCGGGAAAAACACTTAAATAATAGAGTGGATTTTTTCTACCTCATACCGCAATCATAAAAAATGACCACATTCGTTCACAAGTTTTCATGATTTCAACCAAACTGTTGATAATTGTTTGCTAAGCAAGTCATTGTAGACAATCCTGAAATTTGGTTTATATTTTTATCCATTAAACACAAAATGAGAATTGGAAGCTCTAGAAAACTTGCAAAACACATGCAAACTTTTAAGCGAAAGTGGTCATCACTCTTACAGTTGTTTTACTGCTTCCATATGCCGCATTTTTCCGGAGAAAAGTTGCAGAATTTTGTGCATTTTGAATCGTCACAAGAGATATAATGAACCGGCAAATAACTCAATAAATACTCTCATTTTTCATCATCCACCAGTCAGTAAATCCTTATTTACCTTCAACAAAATGCTTATATAAATACTCCGTGCTATACATTGAGGCTCGTTCCCCTTTCTCGTCATGAACCCTCTTCCCCTATTCCCGTTCATTGCAAAAATTTCAGAAAATGGTTAATTTTTATATGCCTCATGCACTATATACGACTATTAACGTCGCTTTTTTTAAACAAAATTTTGCGAAAAAAAAAACTCAATTTCAATAAAGTTCTTTCTCCACAATAAAATTCATCTCTGAGGTCATCATTCGATATTATGCGGTATGTATTATTTTTCACCTCACAAGATTTGTAAAATTGCACCGAAAAATAACTTATGAAGGTATTTTTTCCCTAAATGTGCAAAACTAGATACATTTTTTCTCTGAAATTTCCAATATTCATTAGTATTCATATAAGTTTTGATAGATTGAAAGGTAATCTGATAGACAACACAATTTTGACCACAAATTACATCGACAAAATTCAGTTGCAATGCAAAAAACCATTAATCCCCTCATCACACAATTCGAATATCCCACTGTTTTGTGTCAATAATTTTCTCATTTCAAACATGAAGTAATAAGTAGAAAGTTTTAACAAATTGCATTGTGGTGACGTCATGTCTATGTCTATGTTTACGCATATGTATGTGCAAGGATGCAGTCAAAAAAGAAGAAAATTAGGAAGTGGGAAGGGACTTCCTTCTCCCAAAGCTATCACTTAAATATCGAACTATGTTTGGCGATAGCAGACGAGCATCACTTTTTTTGCACGTTTTTGATTGGCAATGTGCCATCGTCTGATTGAGTCGCTCGTGTTGACGAGCTGACAAATAGGATTATTTCACGCAAATTTCATTGTGTAACCAGTTGAGTGCATATCAAAAAAGACCTTTTTTTTTGGGTTGAGATTGTAGAGGTTGTTAGATTTACAAATAAATTGCCATTGTTGTCCACTTGTCTAAATTTAGTGATCTGAAATATGTCTCATAGATTGACCGATTGATAATGATAACGGCCATATTTATCATTATACATAAATTAAGCTGCACGCTCACTTAACAGTGCTTCAAACCACACACATAACATTCTTAAGATCAAGTATCGGATCTGCAGCAATCACTTAT
>JAAVTS010003361.1:0-19923 GCA_022845575.1 Baylisascaris ailuri | reverse complement strand
TCTGTGCCACGGCGAGGGTGAGGTAGAGTTTGTGATGCGTATTGCACACTCTCTTCGGTGAACGATGGGCTCGGTTTCAGCAGAGAGACCTCCTGTGTCATCCGCCTCTCACGTTCCTTTCTCCTATCTTGCAACTTGTTCTGCTTCTCGAATGTTTTTATATTCTCTTTCTTTGGCTCATTCCTCTCTTCCTCGGCTCGAATCCTTCAATATGAACAGAATTTAAAACCCCTGTCAACTTCATAACTTCCAAAATACAAAAAGAAAGAAATGAATGCAAAATGAAAACATCTCCAAATAGATATTCTTTCACCACTAAAGCAAATGTCGAGCTTTGAAAACCACAAAATTCTATCAGCAACATTGAAAAGCTGTAAGTATATTAAGTGCTAGAGTGTGAAGTTGATAACCTGATTTAACCTGATAATATATTAAAAGAGTTGCCATTTGAATATATTTTTAATTCAATTACGACCCATTTGATAGCGCAAGATGATCGATTTATTTCTTATATATCATGCAAGACGATTTATGACCAAGAAAAATGTCAAAATCTGGCCAAATATAAACAATTCTTTATTGACAACTTATCCTGATAAAAAGTAAAACTGCGACCAAAGCAAAAATAATATTACTTAATTAGGAAGTAATAAGAAATAAGGTGACTTCAAGTTCTTAAACACTATTAATCAATTCGATATCATAGCCACATTATTTCCGGAATGAATCACTCAGGAATCACTTTAAAAAACATCAAAATCGACTGCAAAAAGCTTACCATATTCTACAAAGTCAACGAATCTAAATAAACGACAAATTATTCGGTAAATGTTGCAACAAAAATACTTCAACTCAAACTATAGCCTTAGATATGAACTAACAATCCGCTGCATTTGTGATTTTGATGAAAAACTGAAAAGTTTAAAGTTTAAAAGTTTCTTTGAATCTTATGCCCATTTGCAACATACCTTTCGCTTTCGGTCTTTCTTTGCATCGAGTAAGCTCTTTCGAGAAGAGTGAGTCGCTTCAAACCTTCGAATTTCTCTCCTTGAGCTTCTAAGGTCACCAAAAAGTCATCGAAGTTTCTATAAATTTTCAATTTTAGTGTGGATATTTTTCAAAACAATAAACCAACATGTGCAATATATAATTAATAACACAGAATTAATCATCGCTGTGATTGAGGACAAGGGATTAACAAAAGAAGAAAACGAGAATGAAGAAGGGTATTCACTACAACTTTAAACTCTCTGTTCGATGAAAGTCCATTATATCCTTCGATGCTAACTGCCTTATTAACAAGTGCGAGAATAGGTGATAACAGGATTTCTGCGTCGAAACAAGAAACGAGTTTGCGTTACCCCTCATTTAAGACCTGTGAAGTTGTACCAACCCTCCCTCCAACCCCGCAATTGTTCAACTAGGAACCCCCACCCCCAGAATTTTTGAAAACAAATAAGCAAAAATGACCATAGACTAAATTAGATAATTTAAACCACCAATACTTCAACGTTATTTCTTACTTCAACGGTTTTTTTAACGCAGATAAACGGACTACCCTAAGAGATGAAATTCAAACCTTATCCTGTTATCAGCGTCATCAACGCTATCCACTTTCCTCCATTCCTCACTTAACAGTTCCTCTTTCTCATTAAGCCATGAGTCTAGCACATTTGCATCCCTCTTCCACTTCTGCACATCCAGATTCTCTTCGTAGAGTGCCAAACGTTCCTTCCAAATATCGCATAGAAGATCGAATGCGGATGCCAACTGGTTCACCTGAAATTCTTGGTGACCACCCACACTTTTGACTTTCCTTATGGCATTAAAAAATTCGTCCCTTTAAAACCTATTCTTCCAATTATTACTCTAACGATATACTGAAATTCAGCCAATGAAACTTTCTTCCGTTAATTAAATCGAAGAAATGTTACAAATCTTCGCATTGCTTTAATAAATCTCCAACATAACTGAGTTTGTTTCTATAAAATTAAAGAATTTTAACGACGCAAAAAAATGAAAGGTAGGTCAATGCGGATGGGAGGGTATATCATCGCTTGCATTCTCAGAAAAAAAGGAAATAAAATGCAATGAGCACCTTGGTGGAAATTTCTTGTGAGAGGACATGTTGTGAAGCGATCATGCTCCTGCCTTTACGTAGGAATTCCTCCACCGCCGGTCGGCGAGCGTTCATTTCTGATTGATATTCCGCATGTCGTACCATTAGTGCTTCACAACCTTCCACGTTATTCGGCAATGTTTCACTGTAAATCATCCCCAATTAGAGCGGAATATCCCTTCTTTTCACTGAAGTCAACTCGTTTAGCTACATTTCCACGTAATGAAACTGCAGGTTTCAATTAAACCTCAGCTCGACTCCTCGTCTGGTTTTAGTTGTCCAACCAAACAGAGAAGCACGACAGCATGCCCTGATTTGTCCATGTGCTTTACTACGACTGGTTGATGAATTATTTAATTGTTAGCCAAAATACTAAATGCAAAAACGCGTTCGAACACTACAGCGGGTCTCTAAAAAATCGATTATTTTTCTTTGAATCTCACCAATTCTATATACTTCACTAATGATGGCTGTGCAACATTGTAGGAATTATTCCAGTGATTAGACCCCAAAATGTCGCTTTTTTCGAGACAAAAGTTATCTACCTTTGAAAATTCAAACATCTTGACTTCGTCGATAGAGCTGCAAACCTTCAGGTTTGAAAGAAAAAAAATCAAACTTGAAATTCGAAAGAAAAATATTATTCCTGGTGTCGCCGTGCTTAACTCAGTTTGTTTGAGAAGATGGAGGCGATACCAGCACTTCTAAAGCCAGCTCAACGACGAGGACAAAAGCTTCCTCAATTACTTTGCTCCCTCAAGGAGAAAAACAAATTCCCTGATCACCTGGTCCTCTCCATTTCTCATAACGAGAGGTTACTAAGTCAATACAGTGGATTTGCAGCACAAAAAACCAATCGTAATAAGACTTATATCTGGGATCTTCAACTAGGGAGTAAGTTGAAATTATCAGTTTTCAAGCCGTGCCCAAGATTGATTTTTTCGATTGAAGTGGTGGAAGTCGAGTTGAAATACATGAATAAACGGAAGAGGGGATTTCTATATATCTAAAAAATAAGAAAAGATATAAAAAACCGAAGGGAACAAAGAAAGTGTTTCAAGCACACCTTGTGACCGTATGTTGGAGTCTTCTGATCCACGCAATAAGATCACGATGTTCCTGGAAGTAGGACTGAAGATTCTGCATTTGTTGCAGTCGCTCAAGGTACGTCCTAGACGCATTAACGACATCCTTCAATTGCTCCTCCATCTCCATACGCCGCACTTCCAAATGTTCTTTCGTATCAGGATATAACGAGATCAATCGCTCGGCCTCTCTGCACAAGTCTCCGACCTTAACAGCAAACATTCTCTCATTGTATTTCCAACAGTCAACTGGGCGACTGTTTAAATCCCTCTTTCATAGAATATATCCCACATAAAGTGAAGTGACTCTCACTTCAGGAATCAAGTAATGAAGAAAGCAAAACATGCCCATCGATCCCCTCATTGAAATCCTACGAAAGTATTATATGTATTTCAGGCAAATCCCGGGGTTACAAAATCATAAATCTGTGAAGAAATTGGCATGGAGATACGAAGGCTCAAAAAATGATGGAAGGAGAAGATTGGCAAAAAGAGATGAAAGATGGGATTCTAGAAGGGGAACGGTTGCGGATATGAACAGGTGTTTCAGACAATAGGTATCTGAAATCAAACAGCTACAGCACTGTCCATCTAAAAACGAATCCACCACCTCAACATCGAAATTGTACTTATTTGATTTCAGTTTTTTTCATCAGTTATTTNTTTCATCAGTTATTCTTTGCGAATAAATAATCAGTCAAAATATTACAAAAGTGATATACCTGTTTCTCAACAGCACTAACTCCATGCATAAATTCATCATGCTTGATCATAAGCAGCTTAAGTGCAGGTAGATCTGCGCCAGAAATATCCTCTCCTTCGACGGCAACTTGATGTGCCTCTTTCTCTTCCAGCCAACCCAATGTCTCGTCTGCATCTTGATCAAATTTATGCACCTGAAATAAATACATCCCCCATCATATCACATTCTCTTATATTTCCATTTCATTATTGAAAATTGTTTATTGAATTCCGAAAATCGCTCTGACACACTAATCGTATTTTATACTCTGAAGAACAGAAATGGATGCCTAAAGGAAGAACCAGTCTCATAAATAAATATGATTAAACTTTTTCTCAACATTCATAAATGACCGCTTTTTTTAGCACTGATGAAAAACTTTTTAAAATAGCTGTCACATCAGCAATTATCCAATATCATCACATCAAGCAATTCGTAACTTTGGTGGCAACAGCCGACTCATACAGGTAACCAACCAATACGAATCTCGCGCTCACATTCAACTGTAATTAGTTCAATGACAAGTCGGAATGCAATGTATCACACAACATAACTAAGTAGCCGGACAGTTGCAAAAAGGAAATGCACTAGAACGAACCTGGATGGCACCCTGGAGAGCTTGTTGACGCTCGGTGGCTGCCTCATTGACCGCTGACCACAGATGTTGCAAATCGGTACCTTTCGCTCGAATTGAAGCTCCAAACGGATGACCACTTCGCAAAAGTTCTTCCTAAAGCGTCATAAAGGTCACATATAATACTTGATTATTTCCCCTGAACCACTGATCATTCTCTGAAAAAAAAGTGACAGAGAAAATTGGTCAATCGACTTTTATATATCAACAGAAATGCACAAAAATGATACATTTCTCATATCGAGTTAGCACAATGCATAGCATGAATCTGAAAATTTTTATTCAACAATATTTTTCATATAGATGAAAAAACAAGAATAAAAATAACCTAAGGAAAATTTTTAAACAAACCTTAGAAAAAGAAAAATTGGTGCAATATTATCTCATTAATGCGCTTTCGACAAATAAAGAACATAAAATGGTGCTGAGAATAGCTGTCACACAGCAATCTGACAACTCCAAAATTCACTCAACACGTAATAAAATATAACCACAATAAATCGAAAATGGCTTGATTGCTCACCTGCATTCGTTGCACCGCAGCAACTCGCTCACCAGCAGATGTCAATTCCCTCATCACCTGATCGAACTCAGCTACCAGCTTCTGACAATCCTCCAAATCACGACCTGCAATCAGATATTCTTAACCTCACTACCAAGATGCTCCCAGTATATCAGGAAACCCCCGCAACAAGAAACAGCTCTCAGACGATAACTCCTCCACCCCCCCTCCCCGTCCCATTCCCACTCCAATTCATGCAGGTGAGTTTGAGCGTTAGCAGAAGCCTTGGCCTCTGCTTTGTCATAGCCAATTAAATACTTCAATATGTTTTAGATTTCGAAGTTTCATTCAGTGTGCTGCCAACCCTCGTGTACTTATACCCACCCATTTCAGTTCATCAAAGAGGGAACTGCCCAGTTTGAAACTGGGGATTGCTCGTACCCACGTCTGCAGATAGAAAACTAAATTAATGAGGAATTGACTTTAACAAGAATTTGTTCGAAAAGATGTCTTCAACGACTGCTGTTTTTAATGACGTGTTGAGCTTGAAGAATTAGAGAGGCCATATGGTTCTCCTTCAAAGAAGAGAACTGAATTTGAGGGGAATCTGTAATGGAAGGAAACTCAATTCCAGATTGCAGTGTACAATAAGTAGTCGACAGCTTCTAATCGAAATCAATATGATAATCAAAACTTCCACAACCACTCGACTGCCTATAGGTTCAAACTGTAGTCATCAAAACAATTATGATCACAAAAATGGTGCTTATTAAAATAAAAAAGCACAATAACAGACTTGGATTTGAGACGCTGATATTTAAAGCATGAAAGTTTTCTCACCATTAAATAAACTCACCATAATTTTCTTGTTTCGTATGTTCAAATTTCTCGCCAAGCCAACGTGCAAGATCATCGATTTGACGTACGAAAGCATGATAACGACTTGCATCGACAAGTAGAACCCTTCGACGTGCACATTCCTCTTTAAGGTCTTTATATAGTTTCTCCAATTTGATCTGCTTCGACGTCAACTACAAACATCAACAATTATATCAAATTCACAGCGATTATAGATTAACAACGAGCACATCAAGCAGCATATTTGCAGATTTCAGGACGAATAAGCGCCAGTTTATCAACAACAAGAGAGTGTTTTCCTCTGTTCAGTGACAGAAATTTAGAAGACTCAAAATATTCACTAAAATGAACAATAGGCAGTTCAATCCCTCACGAAGACTGGGTATTTAGAACAGCATATATCAAACAGCTAAGGATTTAAATTAGATGCAAAATTAATGATGCTGAATCATTTAACGGAAATTTGCTGACTTGTTGCACGGAAAACAGTTGTTTTGAAGTATGCTAAAATGGGTCAACGGGAAATCAGCAAAAAGTTATAGCACTTGAAATCACGAAGACCTGAGGATGCGGTTGAACCCATTTATACTGAGCGTAACAATCTAGATTCCAGATGTCAATACTTTTACAGTGCATAAGAAGCTTGATGGGATCAAATGAACTAACATTCGTAGCATCGAAGTGTTCCCTGACTAGCATTGCTTCAGTTGCCTTTCTAAGGCGCTCCACCTCAGTCGCGAACTTGTTTACATCATTCTCGAGAACGGTCAACCGTCTTAAGTGACTCTCGGCAGCCGCTTGATCTTTACCTGCATCGTGATTTGCTACCAGCGGAAGCCGCTCTCGCATCCACTGTTCGGCTTCGTTTGCTTCTGCATAGTACTGAAAATCTTCTTAGCTTAACGTTACGATACTTAATGAAAACTCCTATTAAAAGTTTTTAGTATAAATAAAGAAAAAAGGGTGCATATTCTGAAAGCTCCACAAAAATGAAGTTGGAGTCTATGAATTATTTTCTTTTTAGTTCGTAAACTCCAACCTCAAAATACTTTAGAGGTCATCGGAACTCGAAGTCAAATTTGCCGTTGGGACCACCCAGTGCTCACTTATCGTAGCTATCGCATAATCTCAATTAATAACCAAGAGTTGTTAATATCAAAATTTTAAGCAAATTCATAAGATATGGGCAGNNNCATAAGATATGGGCAGGGAATTTTCCCCGTTCACCAGTCAAACAATACTAAAATGACGTGTAACATTTCAGAATGCGAAAACATTTTGTTCCTTCAGTTTCCACGGTAGAGCCAAGATGTAGGGTTTATTGAAAGGATAATGTTTCTATTGGGTGAAGCAGTGGGGTTAAAATTCAATGTTTACGATATAAAACGCAAACTGTTAATTTAGCTAAGTGCATCGCCACCACTATTAATAACTACGAAAGTTTTACTTTACCAAAAAGACTTGAACAAGCGCAACTAAAAAGTTTTAAGAGATAAGTTAAGAATAAGAACAAAATGCGATGCTTTCGGTAACAAAAAATTCCAAATTTCGCATACTCTGGTAAAATAAACTGAATTTAGAAAATTGCTAAGCTAGGAACTTGAGTTCCTTAGAAGACATGATGCTACAAACAGTTCTACTGAGTTGAGTTGATCTTGAACTTCTCCCCAAAACGCATCCCCCCCTCTTCCCTCCTTCATCAAATTCCAATAGGTGGTACTATCACGCAGCTAATATCAACAGCTGTCTAAGTATAAATCGACGTTTAAAAAGAAACCTGTTGACTGGTTAGTGAATCAGTCAGCTTCTGAGATCGTTCGGTACGAGTTGCTTGATCGAAAGCAACAACGAAGAAAGCTCATCGAGTACTTTCTGGATTTCACTAGATGCGAAATGACCATTCTTGATCATTGCCATCGCCTTCATTTCAGTCTTCGATATTAATGACTGAAATAAAAATTAAATGGATAGCAAAACATATCGTTGCTATAACAAGCTATAGTTTTCATAAACAAGAGTCGTATTTACAATATATTCGGCAGAATATAGGAAAACGCAGGAGAAAAAAAATGCAATTATTCTCACAATAAATTTGCCATCATAGTAAAAAGTGAACAAAAATGCAAAAATGTCACATGTTAGGGCACCCGATGGGCCCCTTTTCCCCTCATTCCCTTTTATCTTCTTAGGCATNCCCCCCCCCCCTTTCCTTTTATCTTCTTAGACATACTACCGAACTACATGCAGAAGAAATGGAATATTTACTTGTCGGCTATTGATCTCTTCCTCAAGAAGAGCGTGCTTCTTCGTAAGCGACTGAACAGCGTGAAGGGTATCACCATAATCAGTACTAATCGCTTGTCGCATTTTATCGCCGATCCACTCCAATTGTTCTTCGGCCTCCGAGATCCACTCATAGAATGCCAACGCATCACGTAGGTTATCTCTTCTTATTTGGCATGGCTCTTTTAAACCCAAGTAGCGCTGCTCTACCGCTTTTGCCATCTCCAGTGATTCCTTTGTATTCGCATATCCCTGAATTCAACAGCAATCCTTTAATTTTCTCCCACTAAATTTTCAACCTTCTTTGCAGTCTTCCAATTCGACTCGTTAACAGATGGAAAGGCGTACTCACAGTTGAACAATTGAAGCTACCGGATGAACAAATATAGGTTCAATTTAAACCGCAATAATTATATAAAACACCCTTATTAATATCCTCCAATAATCACCTATGCATGCGTCGGTACGCTTATATGCATTTGCCAGTTATCATCCTCACGATTGTTCATATGGCTATTTTTGCATGTTTAATATAATTCTATTCAAATCATCGACTTATTCGCTCGTTCAACGAATTACTACTTTGTGTAGTGAATAAAATGCCTCCTTGGTGGTTACCCACTCTGGTATTCTCCACATCTGATGAGTAATAGTGAGGATGATAACTGGCAAATGCATATAAGCGTACGGACGCATGATTCTAAGTCGAATAAAAGTAGTCATCTAAACTAGTAAATCCCAAACATTAATGAAGCAACTGTCAAACTCAAGACATTTTTTCATATAGGTACATCCAATCCATATTAAATCCATCTATTATAATCTACCTCAACAATCATAATTAATATCTCAAGATTCCAACATTCAGCATTAGTTCCATAATTCTCAAAATTTAGATTATTAGTGATAAATAAAATAATATATATGAGACTTTCGATACAATCGGCTTCGTTATTCAATCGCATAGCACTTTCATCTTGATAGTATCGATGTAAAAACGATTCAAATTTTTTTCGAAATTTATCCATCCAAGGAAATGAATTAAATATGGAAAACCTGTTTTTCATATTCGCGTGCTTTATCGATACACTGTTGAACACTAGCGGCACGTGAAGCGATCTCAGCATCTAGATCATCTTGCTTCTTTATAAGTGCCTCAACTGATATATAATCATTGCCATGATCCTCATTGCTTAGATCATTCTCCACTCGCTCCAACCACTTATCCAAATCCTCTAAACGGCGATTTAGTTGATATGCTTCGTTTGCTTCACACAATCGACGCTTCTTTAACGCTGATTTCCTATAAACCAGTTTCTGAGAAACTATAACTGAAATAATCGGAATTATTAGGCTTAAATCTTAGATCATATCCCAGATCTAAATATACAGAAGCCGTAATAGAAAAGAACAGAATAGAACAGAACACAATAGAACTAGAATAGAATAAGAACAGAACAGAGCTAGAATTAGAATATACTGGAACTAGAACTAGAATTATAATTAGAATAGAATAGAATTTGAAACACAATTAAATTAAAATTGATTATAATTAGAATTAGAACAAAATAGAAGTAGAATTAGAACTTAAAAGTAATTAGAACTAGGATTAGAATTAGAACTAGAATTGGAATTGGAATTGGAATAGAATAGAGTGAAGCTAGAACTAGAATGGAACAGGATTAAATTAAATTAAACTAGAATTAGGATTAGAATTAGAACAGAACTGGAATGAACTAAAACAAGAGCTGGGATGAGAATCATAACAGAACAGAATACAATAACATAGAATTACAATTAGAATTGAATCAGAATCGACTAGAATTAGAACTGAATTAGAATTAAACTTAAACTAGGAATAGAATTGGAATTGGGGTAGAACCAGAATTAGAATAGAACTAGAATCAGAGTAGAATTAGAATTAGAACAGAACAGAACACAGCTGGAATTAGGAGAGAATCAGTATGGGAATGGAACTAGATTTCGAATTAGAATGGAATAGAATTGGAGCGAGAAATAACTAGAACTAGAATTAAAACGAGAACTACAACCGAACAGAATAGAAGGGAACAAGGACAGAATAAAGTACATTTAGAATTAAAACAAAACTAGAAGTGATTAGAAGTCGAACTGGAATTAGAATAGAATTGAAATTGGGACAGAATAGAATCAAAATCAGAATCAGAACCAGAACTTGAAATAAGAATCGGGGTTAGAAGCAGAACCAGAATTAGAAATAGGATGGAATAGAACCAAATTCAGAACTAGAACTAGAAATTGGAATCAGAGTTAGGATTAGAATTAGAACTAGAACTGGAACTCGAATAGAATGGATTAGAAATAGAATTAGAATAGGATAGAATTAGGATTATATTAAACTAGAACAAAGATTAGAAGCAGAATGGAACCAGGAGTGAACAAGAATTAAATAGAATCAGTAATAAGAACTTCAACGAAAATCAGAATAGAACAGAATAGAATAGAATAGAATAGATTAGAATAGAATAGAATAAAAACAAGAATTGAAATTAGAAATAGAATGGAACTAGAATTAATTAATTGAAACTGGAGTGGGGAGTAGGATCAGAATAAGAACTTCAATTAAAATCAGAATAGAATAGAATAGAATAGAATAGAATAGAACAGAATAAGCACTGAACGAGAATTAAAATTAGAATTAGAACGGAACTATGATTTATTAATTGAAATTAGAATGAGAACTAGAATCAGAACAAAAACAATTAAAATCAGAATAGAAAAAAATAGGACAGAAAGGAATGGAATAAGAACAAGAACAGAATAAGAACTAAAATTAGAACTAGAATTAATTTATTGGAACTAGAATGGGAAGTGGGATCAGAATAAGAACTTCAATTAAAATCGGAACAGAATAGAAAAGAATAGAATAGAATAGAATAAGAATTGAACGAGAATTAAAATTAGAATTAGAATGGAACTAGGATTTATTAATTGAAACTAGAATGAGAACTACAATCAGAATAAGAACTTCAAATAAAATCAGAATAGAATAGAATACAATAGAATAGAATAAGAATAAGAATTGAATAAGAATTAAGATTGGAATCAGAATGGAACTAGAATTAACTAATCAAAACATCAGAATTAAATTGGAATTAGACCAGAAGTACAATAGAATTAGAATAGAGTTGAATTCGGAATCAAAAATAATTGATTACAATTGGAACTAAAATCGCGGCTGAAATAGAATTAGAACTAGAATATAGCAGGACGGAACAGAATAGGATGGAATAGAATTAGAATAGAATAAAATAAAAAGGAATAGAACAAGAAAGAACAGAATAAGAGTTAGAAAGGAATCGGATCTAGATATAGAATAGAATAGAACTAGAAATAGAATTAGAGCTAGGATAGAATAGAATTAGAATTTTGAATAAGAACTAAGATTAGAATTGGAAGAGAACAGAATAGGATAGAATTGGAGTTAGAACAGAATCAGAACTAGACAAAGTTTGAAATAGTAGAGAACTGTAACTAGAATTAGAATTGGAATAGAATGGAACTAGAACTGGAACAGAATATAACCAGAATTAGAGTTAAATCAGAATTAATTACAATTACAATAGAATAGAGTAAAATAGAATAGAACGGAACTAGGACAGAATTGGATACAACTGGAAATAGAATTGAAGTAACTAGAACTAGGATAAAATTAGAATTCTGAACTATAACCGGAATTAGAATTAGGAGCAGGATTATGATAGAACAAGAATTAAATAAATGGAACTGGAATGAGGACAAGAATCAGAATTAAACTGGAATTAGATCGGAATTAGAACAGAGTTAAACTTAGAACTGGAATCCAAAACAACTGATTCGAATTAGAACTAAAATCAGAGTTGAATAAGAACTAGAATTGGAATGGTGCAGGACAGAATAGAACAGAATTAGAGCCAGGATAGAGCAGAATTAGAACCACGAGTAAGAACTGGGATCAGAATTAGAAGGGAATAGAATAGGACGGAAAGAGAGTTGGAACAGAATCAGAATTAGAACAGATTAGAATTAGAATAGAACTTGAAGAAAACTACAAGTAGAATTACAGTTGGAATAGAATAGAACTAGAATTAGAACCGAACAAAACTAGAATTAGAACAGAATAGAACTAGAATTAGAACGGAAAAGAACTGGCATCAGAACAAGATAGAACTAGAATCAGAATACAATAGAACTAGAATTAGGAGTGAATCACAATAGAATGAAACAGAGTAGAATAGAATTAGTACAGAAATTGAATTAGAATAAAACTAGAATACTGAACCAGAGTGACGACTAGAATTAGAGGTAGAACGGAATATAACAGAATCAGAATGGAACCAGGATTACAAATAATTAATTAGAAGTAGAATTACAACCAGGAATGGAATGAAATTAGAAGTAGAACAAGAATAAAGGAGAGCGGAATAGAATATAACACGATAAATAGAATATAATGGAATTAGGACTACATTAAGAAGCAGAATTACTATAGAATTAGTAGTAGTTAATTGGAACTAGAATCAGAATCAAGCTGGAAGTAGACCAGAAATAGAATAGAATCAGATTTAGAATTGGAATCAAAAATAACTGATTAGAATTAGAACTAACATCAGAATCGAATAAGGGTTAGAATTAGAATAGAGCAGGACAGAATAGAACAGAATTAGAATGGAATAGAATTAGAATTTGAATAGAATTAGAATCAGATCTAGAACGGAATGGAACTAGAATAAAATTACAATAGAATAGAATTAGAGCTAGAATAGAATAGAACTGGAACCTGGAGTGAGAACTATAAACAGAATTATAATAGATTAGAACAGAGTAGAATTAGTATAGAATAGAATAGGATAGAATTAGAATTAGAATAGAATAGAATTTGAAAGTAGAGTAGAACTGGAATTAGAAAAGGTTAGAACAAGAAATCGAATTAAATTAGTAAAATAAAATTAGAGCAGAACTGAATACAACTGGAAAGAGAATTAAACCAGAATTGACTAAAGTTAGAATAAAACTAGNNNAAGTTAGAATAAAACTAGAATCTTGAACCAGAATTACGATCGGAATTGGAACTAGAATAGAATAGAACAGAATCAGAATGGAACTGGAATTGGAATTAATTAACTAGAAGCAAAGTTACGGTAAATTAGAATAGAAGAGAACAGAACAGAATATAAGATGATAAAATAGAACAGAACAGAGTTAGAATTAGAATTAGAATTAAATGGAACTACAACGAGAACTAGAATCAGAATTAGATTGTAATTAGACCAGAATTAAAAATAGGATTAGACACAGAATAGAGTTAGAATTAGAATCAAAAATGATTGATTAGAATTAGAACGAAAATCAGAATTGAATAAGGATTAGGATTGGAACAAAGCAGGACAGAGTAGATTATAAACAGAATANNNTAGAATAAAACTAGAATCTTGAACCAGAATTACGATCGGAATTGGAACTAGAATAGAATAGAACAGAATCAGAATGGAACTGGAATTGGAATTAATTAACTAGAAGCAAAGTTACGGTAAATTAGAATAGAAGAGAACAGAACAGAATATAAGATGATAAAATAGAACAGAACAGAGTTAGAATTAGAATTAGAATTAAATGGAACTACAACGAGAACTAGAATCAGAATTAGATTGTAATTAGACCAGAATTAAAAATAGGATTAGACATAGAATAGAGTTAGAATTAGAATCAAAAATGATTGATTAGAATTAGAACGAAAATCAGAATTGAATAAGGATTAGGATTGGAACAAAGCAGGACAGAGTAGATTATAAACAGAATAGAATAGAACAGAACAGAATAGAACAGAATAGAATAGAACAGAATAGAATAGAATAGAATAGAATAGAATAGAACAAAATAGAATAGAATAGAATAGAATAGAATTTGAATCTGGACAGAATCAGATTTAGATCTAGAACTGAATAGGAATAGAACAGAATTAGAGCTAGGATAGAACATAATAAGAAATCAGAACAGAACAGAATTACAGCTAGGATAGAACAGAATAAGAAATTTGAATAACAACTCCGACTAGAATTATAAAAGAAATTTGAGATTTAAAGTCATAAAGAAAATTTATAAAATTCCAAGGAAAAAAGAGAACGGATATCACATACAGTCACACATCACTTCGTCATCAAAAATGCCGTAATAAAGAAGATTTATTAAAAGAAACCTTCTCAATCCAAGCCATCCACCATTCACCTCGGCAATTTGTCGTGCCACACTGTCCGACGCATAATGGTTCTCCTTGATAAGTTTCTCTCCAATATCGACTGTCGATTTAACACGACCTTCATTTGCGTCGAGTTCCGCCTCAAACACTAGGTGCTTCTGAAGTTTCGATCTAAATTCCAGAAAATTCAATACAGGTATGTCAGTGTAAACAACAAGTTAGTTACTTCCATTACCAATTTACTATCTCCTTTATTCTTCCTTAATAAGCAGTACNNNTTTATTCTTCCTTAATAAGCAGTACTATAAGGCTCATTTATGGCAATATGAAATATCCCGAAATGCCAGTGATTAAAATTATGATAAAAAAATCAATACTTCTCATGTATAATATTAGGCCTGGGCATGTGTGCTCATGCACATCTCGCACGAACTTTCCTTCAGCCGTCTCTGAATTTAACTTGATTCGCATCTTATGACTACCCGAACGCTTCGCTATCCACTTATATCCGCCAACATAATTGATTTAGTCCGATATAACACATACTCGCCTCAAATGCTCCCTATTAAGGGGATGTGGGTTATGTCTAGTGGTCGTTAGAATGACTTGAAATGATCATTAGAATGATTAGAATCATTAGAACGATCATTAGAATGCATCATATTTCTATTAGTGTTGCCCATCACTGCACACTCTTCTTTTCTACCGAAAACAACGTCAGTACGAGAGGAAGAAGGGGGAGGGGGTTGGAAAATTTAAACAACGGAATTTGATGAGGGAAAGCAAATGGATGAAAAAAGATTTGTTTCCTGAGCCCTTCCANNNTGTGGGTTATGTCTAGTGGTCGTTAGAATGACTTGAAATGATCATTAGAATGATTAGAATCATTAGAACGATCATTAGAATGCATCATATTTCTATTAGTGTTGCCCATCACTGCACACTCTTCTTTTCTACCGAAAACAACGTCAGTACGAGAGGAAGAAGGGGGAGGGGATTGGAAAGTTTAAACAACGAAATTTGATGAGGGACAGCAAATGGATGAAAAAAAGATGTTTCCTGAGCCCTTCCACAAAAGCTCGACCAAATGAGCTCACGAGTGACCAAAAATTCTAGGAACATTTTTTTTTTCATTTGAGGCCGCCAAATGTAGCTCCATGGACAGCCTGTGATTTTGGAAGAAGGAACCTCCTTCCTTTTCCAACACTTGGCTGCAATCTTGCCCCTGAAACTATTAGATGAAAAAGATTGACCTTAGGTTCGTTTGATCGAGGAAGCTCTCATCGTAGGCTAGCTGGATCTTGGCGCTAATCCATGTCATCAATTCACCGCAAGTATCAATAAACTCGTGCAGCTTCCGGTTTTCGGTGAGTAACGAGTGACGTCGTTTGCATGCATCCATCAGTGCGGCGTGCCTGGCCAGTACATAGTCGCGTCTGCAATGCAACCCGTTTTTTATACACAACGAAAGCTATAAACGCTCTAGCACCTTATCACATATTCAGCCACTGAAGATTTACATCCTCCCTTGCTCCGCACCAATAACGTCGTGCAACGTAATCTTTACGTTAAGGGAAAGTCAAGGCAGGGGAAATAGTATAGCAAAAATGATTCGATCTTCGTTATAAACTTGTCAAATAGAGTGTACTCACAAGAAACTTAATGCACCCCCTCTCGAATCAATACGCATCTTTGCTTTGCAGTGATATGCTGCCATGCTGTTCTATTCTTCGCTTCGACCCTCAATGTCAATTCCCTATGTGTTCCTTGTACCATAAAAGAAACAGCAAGGCGGGAAGGAAAGGGCGGTAACGAAGAGGCCCTTTCCTTGCTGCCTCCCACCGTTCCCACGCTCTCTTTCATCCATAACAACCTAAAATATACAGCACTCGTAAACAGAAGCGCTTATTTTATGTTTGAAAGAATTAGAAAATATACCGCTGCTCAACCTCGCTGCGGTTGTCAGGATCCTTTTCGATCAACTCATCAGCTGCTCGACGTAAAGAGTCAATCTTATCACTTTGTGCGATCAGGGTCTTCTCAAAGTCAACGTGCTTCTTCAATAACGTATCCACCGCATCGACGCTCTCACCCATATCCGCCTTAAAACATTAGAATAGAAATATCAATGAGTTTCCCTTCAATATGTCAAATTTCTTATACATCACAACCCACAACCCCTCCTCTCCAGACAAATAAGAGACTGGAAATTGCTTGATCAGCCTAAAAAAGACATTCAAGGATATTAAATAAAAACATCGTAAGGGCCGACTGCGCAAAACTGACATAAGGGCTGACTGAGCACATAAGATCATCTAGCACAAATCAAGCTTAATGATTTCAAAGAACGAGTGCATACCTGCTTAAGAAATGCCTCTTTAGAAAGAAGCCATTCTTCAGCGCGAGCAGCCTGATCACTGAAAAGTTGTCGATTGCGTCCGCGTGCAAGCACCAAATTCTTTGCTTCCCAAGCTTGCCTTAGCTGATGTTCCAGATTCTGGAGACGCTTCAACGCCCGCTGAATCTCGCCTTTATGATCGGACTGTTCACTTGAAAGCTTTGCACCCCACTCGCGTA
The DNA here is from genome assembly GCA_022845575.1 of Baylisascaris ailuri. Taxonomy (NCBI): domain Eukaryota; kingdom Metazoa; phylum Nematoda; class Chromadorea; order Rhabditida; family Ascarididae; genus Baylisascaris; species Baylisascaris ailuri. The sequence goes on along the minus strand of JAAVTS010003361.1, from coordinate 2,909 downwards.
GTTCCGACATCTCACGCTAAACAATTTACTTTCAATGTCTGCGCAATAAAATTGTCAAAGAACTAAAATTATTTTCATTTAAATAAGAGGAAATCTCATCAATCCATTGATGACAAAAAAGTACAAACGTAACTGTGTTAGNAAAAAGTAACTGTGTTAGTGGATATTTCATGCTTTTCACTTAGAATATTCCTTTCAGAGTTTTTGAACTTTTCTATCACTAAAATTTGTTGTGTATTTCTTCAAAATCTCTTATTATGCATTTCCTGCGTAACAATGGAAGAAATTATTGATAACAGTGGAGTAACAGTGGAAAAATTTATTGATCGTAGTACTTATTCAAAAAATACCTTCAAAAGTTGTATCCTTGCGGACGAAAAAGCAATCTCAACCCCTCTCCCCCTCCACCCTTCCCACTCCCCTCCCGCAGCTATAACTGGCACAAACCCTAAACAATCGAAGACGGTTAATTATTTTTGAGTCACAAACAGTAACCTTCACTTGACTCTCGACAGATGAACGCATCGGATCGTTCAGTGCAATTTGCACTGAAGCATTCTAACACGAGTTTCGTCATACTCTATGAATGGTACCGATTTATGAACTTTTGCATTGCTCACATAGAGGTTCTTTTTTGCCCGAAGGGTCTCGAACTAATCCACAGAAAAACACCTTCAGTATCTGACATCCGTGTGGAAATTCATTTCAGATTATAGGGATGTGGGAGCGACTATTATTTAACCTGGAAAAAATGTTATTATTATTATCACTATTATCAATATTCATATTGTCAATTGAAATAAATAACCTGTCTGCCGTCAATTTCAGCCAATTTTTCCACGTGCTTCGCAATTAGCGATTCAGCATGTACGGCTGACTGAGGTGTCTCTTGCGTCCCAAGCCGAGTGAGCGTGTCAACCGCCCAAGCCTCTGTCTTGCGTACCGCATCAAAGAAACGATGTAATTCACCGGATGCCATAAGGCGATTGCCTCTGAAAATTAGCCAGTTATTCATTTCAGCAGCTATCGACGATCAGGATCGCTTCGTATCCGATATCGAAGCATCAATCACCTTCGGCAATCAGACCTTCAAGTCTTTTACTGCGGTTATAAGGCACGACAGGACAGGAAATTTTTCAGGTGAAAATATCTTCGAAAAGACATCCCACATAAGATTGACGAAGGCATGGCTCAGTATGTGCATTGAACAGATTACTTCAAGTTGAAATTTTCGAAATTACGCAGTCAACCATTCAATTCATGCTATCACTGCTTACAATTCCTGGTGACACAATGACAGTTTTTTTTTTCCTTCATGAACCTCCCTCCACTATTTTTTATTTTTCCAACAATTACAGAATTCATCTCATTCCCATCACCTTTCCCTAAATAGAGGGGATAAAATACAAACATTTTCTGAATGTAATAAAAACAATCACCTGTTAGTAGCAAGTTCGGCAAGCTTTTGCCATGAAACTTCCAATTTTCTCAACGATTCAATGATCGTCTCTCGAAGAGGTGGATCCTTACTCAACAATTTTTGTGCCTCATTGTCATGTGCCTTAAAATATAATTTATTAAGCAACTATATAGAACATTCATAGCCAACCCTGCTCGTTAATTCATTAATTCCTCACATTCACAAGCGGATGATTAAGGTCTGTTACTAGAACATAATCGCAGCACTCTAAATGGACGAGCATTCTCTGACGTAAATATAAATAAATTAAACAAAATGCCACCTAAAACACTTTCGCAAAATCCTTTCCGCAGAAATTTTCCCTTTTGGGGCAACTGTTACACCTTCCTTCCTTTTCTCCCAACTTCGTTTCCTCACGCGACTCCTCCAAGCTTGTATTAAGCTCCCGCTGGACTAAGGAAATGTAAAAACTTCTCAATACAGCCACCTTCTTATCGTTTTGGAACCATCTGACATCGTTGAGATCTTATCAGAAAACATATGACACCATTTTCACTTCATGAAACGTATGAAAAATACTCAGCTATCTGAATCATAAGACTGCTAGGAACTGTTACCATCTGAAGCAATTGATACAACGAATAAATAGAGAGAAAAAACCTGATGCCTCCAACGGACCGAATCCTCTCCTCCCCCTCCCCTTAAAGGAAGATATAAAAGCCTTTTCACCGCAGTTTTACGACAAATACTGCTCGCCATATTTAAAGCGATCCTTGTTTCATCTAATCTTTCTACGCCAAAAACCGCTCCTTTATCATCCAATTTACCTATTATGGCCTTATCCCCCCTCCCCCAACCTCAACTCCAGAAATTAACCATGTTCTTTGCAAATAAGCTATTGAAGGTTATTGCTGATGCATAAAAAGAAGAAATTCATAGATAAAACCACAATGATATTTCAGCATATTCCTTCACATCAAAGCAAGCAGTGAATTTACCTTGAGCTTCTCATGGATCACTGTCATATCCCTCTCGACTGCTTCCTGTTTACGAATGAGTGCCTCTACTGTAGCCAGATCCTTCCCGAGATCATCTATGGTCACAAGCGAGACTTTCTCCTGTATACGCTCACAGGTATCATCCACATCCCGATTAAATGCGTGCACCTCAAGTGCAGCACGTAGTTGCGCACGATATGCAGCCAATTTTCCTTGCAATGCTTTCCACCTAAATAAATTAAATTGCACCAATCTATNAAAAGGGCCCTCATTTATTTTCTGTCGCATTTATTTGCGACAAAAACCACAATGATATCTCAGCATATTCCTTCATATCAAAGCAAGCAGTGAAGTTACCTTGAGCTTCTCATGGATCACTGTCATATCCCTCTCGACTGCTTCCTGTTTACGGATGAGTGCCTTTACTGTAGCCAGATCCTTTCCGAGATCATCTATGGTCACAAGAGAGACTTTCTCCTGTATACGCTCAC
>JAAVTS010003360.1:0-10160 GCA_022845575.1 Baylisascaris ailuri | reverse complement strand
GGAAGGGGAATTAAAATTAAATAAGAGTCGAGAATAGTCAAAGACTTACTTTGCAGCGACACGTATTTATGTCAGTTGCGCCACATGGAATACAGTATAGTTGATTGGATGAGACCATCGTACCTTGCGGACATTGTTTGCATATCTGTGTTCTTAGAGTATTTTGTGCGGAGATACTGTATATTGAAATCTCTCCGATCCCGCATTGCCCACAACGTCTAGCCTGGTCAGCTGTTAATGTTTGATTGTCGGAACCAACGCACTCGATGCAGAAATATCCATCTGCGCTCACTATTTTGCCTAAAATATGAGAGCTTCGAAGTGAATAAATAAATTTCTATATATATATATATATATATATATATGGTATTCGAAATAATGATAACAAACACTTCAACACTTATAATATAAGAGGAAACTGCAATAGAGATTGATTTGAAGATAGGAAACAAATGGTGAATCATTTTTTTTGTTAATAAAGTAGTAATGAAACAATTTCCTTCTTTAGGAATTCACCTTTGATGAGTTATTCCTCTTAAAGGATGATTTATGAGAACATTTTTTCCATTACGCAACATTCGAAGCTCAACAATCAAATCTCAAAATTGGGAATGGTTCATTTATTGTCTTAATGCAAGAATTTTAGTAAATATTTGTTTCTATTCAACTTGCATTCGCCAGTAATCCTTCCTTCTTCCCCATCCCCACCTATTTATTTGTAAAACGGTGGATCGACAAAGAATTTTGTCTAGGTGGTTGTCATTGCAGGACAGATTAATAAACATTAGGCATACGTACGCATATGCAAGGCCTCACTGTAGTGCATACTATAGAATAAAATAATAAAAACAACGAAAGGAAGTGCTATAAGCGTTTAGGATTAGAGCATTACAGTATTGAAAAATAGCCACTCCGTCCACTCGTTCGTTAATGTAGGCACTTCAAGACGTGATTATATCACTGAACACATGTGTAGAAAACGACGCCGATGCCCTAGTTTACAACGACGCCATGTAGCAGTTAAGCACTGCTAAATTTTCAACGAATATTGGCGTCATTTTATATTGACCCGCGCTGGCGGTCGTATTATGACCATATTGGTTTTTTTTTTTATCACCGACAGTGTTAAATAGTCTCTAAAGGCAATTCACAAATTTTTTTCTAGATTTTGTTTTCAATCGATTTTTGGTTAATTTATCAAGAATTTCGAAGTAATATACAAGTAAGAGTTTTTATGAAAATCACTCACCATTTGTGCATTGTTCGCATCCATTCGGAGTTGTCGCATATCCAATTGGACATTCACAGATGAGTTTATTTGTGCTTGAGGATGTACCATTTGCACATGGCATACATCGTAAACGGGAACTATCATAATAGTTGTTTTGAGTGCAATTTTCTGGAGTGATATAGTCGATAAGTGAAATAGATTGACCATTGCATTCATAATATGTCAAAATTATGATTCGAATAAGTAAATAAAGAATATCATTTGATAAGAAAGCATTCATTTCAACGGGATTTATGAGATATCATATACAGATGAATATTGATACCGTATGATCGATAATATAATAGCTATCGTTCATTCAGCATACAGTTATGAATATGACGAGGAAATATCTTCAAGTTATATTATCAAAGTCGACGCAAATTTTGAAGCTACAAATGTTTAGAGACGCTAAGCTTTGCGTTACTGACTAACGCGTAACACATGTTGGGGTGCTGTCATGGCAACGCGCAATGAGGGCACGAAGAACTCAAATTGGTGCATACTCGATTATGTTGGATTTAATGCCTTCGTTGGACATATACAATAGTTACTTCTATTTCAAGAATTGCGAATTCTAGTACCGATTCTAATACTAGCCTCAAATATATTTGATTTTCGCTAACGCTTAATTTTATAGAGTCTAGGAAAGATCAATTCGGCATTTAACATGAAGAAATCACATCTCATGTATTAATAACTGAGAAAATTAACCAATCAGGTCACGCTGAGCTAGTGGGGGATTTATAACTTTGATAGTGGCGGTCATATGAAAATCTGGATTCTGTTCACTTCTTTAACATTTTCTCGTCTGTGCTTAGTCATTTTCTATGAGGATCACTTTCATCACGAGGTCTTTGACTCGAAAAGTTGTTTCTAGATATATCTCATCACTATTTCTAATCTTAAGAAGCTGAAATTAATTATACTGTTATCCCTTATCGTGGGAACGATTTTTCACATTCAACGCCTTTAAATGGTAAAATTCTTAGCAGAAATTTTCAAATGCTGTCTTCTCACTGTTGAATGCTTAATTGCTGCTTTATAGAGTTGTAAGCTTCAATTCGTTTGTGCTTCTTTCCAGTAATACTTTAATGATTCTAAACACAAATATAAGTGTTTATTAACTACGATCATTTAATCATCTCTTATGAAACTATTCTTATGATTCACTAACTTGAGATGTTGTTCCAATTTTTCAATATTAAAGCGATGGATTATATTTGATGTCAACATTTTATCAAAGTATATTTCAGACCACAATTCGGCAGGCCATTGGCAAAGAATCAACTTATTCAAGTGAAGCTAGCTGATATGATGACTGAAATTTCAATCGGTTTACAAGCGTGTCTTCGCGTGACCCGACTTAAGGATGAAAAAAGGTTGCATCGAGCTCTTTCATCCTGACTTTTATTTTTGATTGTTCGCTAGTGAAGGTTTAGTCAAAAAGCAATGAAGAGAACCCACCTGACAGCCTTAAGAACAAACTAGTTTGGAGTTTACAGGATATTTGGGAGAACACTTGTTTCCAGCGAAAAAATGAATTGGGGGAACTTATGAATTTTGAGATCCGGCAAAACGAAGTTATGGTCAAAGGAATCCGGCATGGCGTTCTCTGGAAGAGATAGGTTGCGGAGATTATGGTTTTTCTTGAGCTTCCAGAGATTTTTAAAAAAATCGTACTTGGATTTATTAATCTTTCAAAATTGGTTTTCTAGCCAATAAGTATCTATCAAATTTTGTGGGGTTTTTTCGGCACACAGCAGCTTTACTTGATCTTTTCTTCTTACTTCCATTAGACCTTTTTCGAACTGAACCTTTCCTCCTGTGTATATTCATCCATGCAAGTTTTCTCATCTAAACTGCATACTTCCATAGTGGCGGTGTCTTTTCTTTGGAGTAAATGGTATATAGATATAAGCAATTGATCGAGATTTTATCAACTATAAGCCTTCACCTTGTTGTTTTCTTATTTTTTAATAATATGTACCATCGTTTGATCATCGTATTTGCAGGTGTTCACCCCAGCAGATATCATTGATAAAGCGTAACTCATGTGGGAAAGCACTCGAAATCGCTCGTAAAGCGAGGGATATCCTTGGTGGTAATGGTATTGTTGATGAATATCATGTTATGCGGCATATGTGCAATCTTGAATCCGTCAACACATATGAAGGTGCTATCGGTTATTTACTTTATTTGTTTATCGTTTGTTATTCGTTTTAATAAATTTATGGCTCATTCGACAAAATATTGCCAAAATTCAAAAAATTGGAATCGTATCTACCTTTTGAGGAGATGATTTTTTTTGATCCAATGGAGCGTAAAGGATAGAGGTAATTTTCATAAAATGTTTCCCCTGTTTTTCGCTAAAAATTTCGACCCAATTTTTATTTCAGTTTTTCCATTTTAACTTCTCGTCTCACACAACTAAGTTTATTCTAAATTGTTGCTAAAAGTGCTTTGATGTATTTCGGCTGTCTCGAATATCTCAAAACGGAGATCACATCCTTCAAGAGCATCTGTAATCTTTTAAAGAAGTTCATGCTTATGTCAACGCCCTTGCATAGAAGCTGTAGCTGCAGTTTTAAAAAGGCTTTTGCCAGCTATCGTTTTTATCGATATTAATGATCTTCGCATAATTGGCGTAGATTTTTTTGTCTCGTAATCAAATTTTTCATGAGCCATGCAATATTTTCTCTTGGTAATCTTAATTAGGTAGTAATATTTCAGTGCATTATATTGTTTTTAGCTTATTAGTTAGGTGCTCTTGTGGGCACCTTCCGATACCATTCTTAGTTATATTCATTCACCGATATGTAACTTAAAAGTTGATGGATTTTTTTTTTTTTTACCTTTAAGACTGGAAATATGCGCAATTGTTGAAAAAAGCTTGCAAAGTAGCTTCAAAAAAGTCACTGAGTCTGCAATTTGCAATTGTTTGCAATGCTCCATTTCTTAACTCAGTTGAGTGAAATTTTCAGTTGAAATTTGATTTGAAATGGGACTTTATTTATTTGAATTTCAGCGAAGCTTGTTGAACTTTGAAGAAATCCTTTTTTGATTTAAGTTTTATTATTTTAATTTAGAAAATCGTTCATTTTGTTTTTTAAAGCAGTGCTTATGGTTTTCAGCAGAATAGCTGCTACTATTTTGCTAAGTGAATTGAGTGAAGATTTTTTTTTTCAGGAACACATGATATTCACGCGTTAATATTGGGACAACAAATCACTGGTCTACAAGCATTCAAATAAGCAATGATCTTGTGATCACATTCAGTTCGAAAGATGGATATAAATGTTATGCGATAACATTTGACGATCAACTATTTCAATGGCTATTTAATTGTTGCATTTAGATCGATATGGAAGTGCCCTTGGCTTGTTGGCATATTTTGCATTCAATTCCTTATAAGTTTGTTCAGATATTTTCTAACATATCAGAATTAATCATTGAGATATGGCGATTGGCTATTATGTGATACAATGTTGTACGATATTATGATGCATATGTCGAACTAAGACATTGCCGCGCTTTGTGAAATATGTGATGATTGTTGTTTTGCCTCCCCTTCAATTGACTTGACCTCAATCGTATTCCCATACATTTGGCTTAGTGTTTTTGCTGCTTTGGATGATCACTTCAGGTTGATGCCAGTCGCTTTCAAACATCAAAATCTAAAGGTTTAACTAATACTATTATGTGAGTTCTTCCGCTTCCTCACTTCCTTCATATTATACCATATAAAGCAATCACTGTAAAGAATCTGACAAATATAAATAAGTATTTGAAGTTGTTGTAAAGACGGTGCATCGGTTTAGTCTTGTCTCTATAGCAGATCGACCTATACACTGACTTTGAGAGTAGCAGTTGTTCTGATTCCCTTTTTAATCGTCGTGAAGGTCACCTTTAATTTCATTCTTCAAGTTATCCTCAGTGCCTTCATTTTTTTCTTTTTCAACTGTTTGAAGAGTTTTTATCAATCACATATTTTTTGCAGGGTTTATTACTTTCATTCACTCTTGCCATTAAATATTATTATTGCTGTAATTTGAAAAAAAAAAAGCCTTGTTCTTATGTTTCTATTTTTTCTCATCGAGTAACGAACGTTCTTAGAATATAGAAACGTGAAAACCTTTTAATTATGCAGTGATTTTTTAAAATTATTATTTTGAATTAGTTTAATCATTGTACGTTTATTTCTATTTATTAGAGCAATATAATTCCTTCTTAATGCAGGTGAATGAGACAGTGATACAAATATTTTCCAGCTGTATGGTCCTATCTAGCTCAGATTTGAAAAATTTCATTTAGAAATTTTCTTGCCTTTTTTTTTTCAATCGAGGATCTCGAATGTTGAGAATTTCTCCTGGTTCTTCCATTCCGTTTATGATTACTATCTAGTTCATGTCAAATATCACTGACATAATGGACCCATTCGATTATGAAGATTTAGGAAATCACAGTTTACTTCATTTCACGTTTCTTGCGTTCGTTAATTATCTTTGTTTCATGTATTTATTATAATTTAAATAAGAGTGCATAACGCTTATCCGCTATTCAGAAATCGTTTCGATAAACGAATTGCTCATCGTCTTTGATATTCACTCCATTAGCCGTCGATAATTTCATCGCATATAATAATAACAAACAAAATTTGCATATGTTGCATAAATTGAATATTTTCTCGGAGATGTTTTAGAGATGTAGAAAGCATAGAAGTCAAATTGTCACCTTCATATCTGCTCAATTTTAATGCTTTTTTTTTTCGATCATTCAATTGCAGCAATATTTTTCTAGCTATGGTATTATATATTTTTAAGAGTTTACCATATCGTTCATGACAGTAAAACATAAATAACAGCTGTCTTGGATGAAAGGTAATGAAAGGAGAAATACGTTTAGAGGGTTCATTATTCGAGACCTTCAATTTTTCTCATAGCAAGCCATTTATTCATTACTGCTTTCATAAGTGACGTTTGAATCGATTCAACGAAGTGGCTGCATTTATTGAGGAAAACTCTAATGTACCACTTCGAAATTTGAAGGAATCAACGCTAATAAGTCATCTATTGTTTAGATGGCCAGATATGAGCTAGATGAACAATTTCGGTATGCGTAGATCACTTAGAAACAGTACACATTTTCATAGACATTGATCTAGAGAGGTAAAAGAGGAGAAAAAAACGAATTATTGGCGGTAAACGTAGACTACGATACTATTAAAAGTGTTGAGAGATCAAAAAAAGATGATGATTAGTTAGGGGTGCGATTGTATATGATAGTTGCAACACTTTTCGCAATTTCTTTGTTCATTGTATGGTTGTGTCATTTCTGAGGGACGTTGCGATCCGGCGTTTTATTTATTTTAGTATGGAGTGTGAATGTTTTAATGTGCTTTTATTAATTAATGAGCTAGTGTAGTATGTTTGAATACAAGTGGAGTTATTTTCTATATCATTTGTAGGAAATATTTTTATATTCTGTATTCGTCGATTGCACCGATCAATGATTGATTATTAGTCGACGGAAGTATTGAAATTGAAGAAAGATATTGTCCAAATTGATTAGATGAAACTATGAGAGAGATTTTGGCGTTTTGCTTGTGACGTATTAGGTGAACGGATGGAGTGTATTAGTGTGCCGAAGAGAGATGGTTTAAGGCTGTACGAAAACTGGATTTGATTAAATGGTGATTTAATTATTCTCTATTTTGGCATGACTATGGTGAAGTAAATATACCCTGTGGGAGGACATTCTGAAAGTACCTATTTGGTTTGCACGACAATCGGATGGGTTGCATTGCTTTCATACAAACTCTCGAAGTAATGATAATTGGCCTGGTTTCAAATTCCGGAAAATGTGGAGAGAGTATTTTTTACATTCAATAAAGGACTTAAAGAGAGTGTTGAAATTGAAGAGATAATAAGATTGAAGAGATTTAGATTGATGAAAAGCGATAAATATTTGATAATGGAAATGAAAAGAGCAAAAAGAAATAATACAATTGAAGAGTCATTGTAGAGATTTTTACTAAAATAAATCTAAGAATTGAGTTCTATTGCTTTGTTTTCTTCCATAGAACGATCGAATAAAAGAATAAGAGGATACTACTTAAGAATTTGATACGAGTCGACATTGGAGGGCAATTTTCGAGAGGGCAAGTTATGAATTTTATTCACTCGGACGTTAAAAACATCATAATAGGAATCTCTATGCGGGGCCTATTCCTTAAGTAATTTCAGTCGAATTCTTTGAATTTTATGAAAATATAATATTAAAAAAAATCCACAATTTTTTACATCTTATGATTCCGTCACTAGGTTTTCAATTGTAGTTCTCCATTATGTTTCGCAGAAAACTCTTAAAAATTACAAAGAACGTCAACTATATTCTTATTTCATTTATGCATTTATTGAATAAAATTAGATTTTTAGAATCACATAAAATGTCGTAAAGCGTAAAATTGGTCGTCTATTGAAGCGTTATGCTCTTGCTATACTATTTCGGCTAAAATAGTTTATGGTAAGATTTTCATAGAATGTGGCCAGCTGAATCGATGAACAGCGTCGAATGAAGCGTTCAAAGCACTTTAGTAGAGCCAGATCTTCGTTTTGTTTATTATGCACCCGAAGTGATGTTTCATATGGCGAGCAGACATCTCTGAAATCATTTTGTATATCCGGCATTCTAAACCTTTAGAGCCTTCCTCTTCAAATTCTGTTTATTTACTCTCTTGATAGGTGAGATTACACAGCATCTAATGAAAAATCCATTAAATCCTTATATTTTATTCTTCTTCCTTTGCTAAAGTTTTACCCATTTGAGCCATATTCCATCTCAAATGGTGTTCCATTGTTTAGAGAAATGCTACTATAGCTTAACTACAACAGCGGAAAAAAATATATGCAAAAATATTTTCGAATTTTTTAAGTAAACGATTAGCAATGCAATCAACAGTAAGTGAAATATTATTGCTTGGATGAGATTTGCATAAATAGAGTGAGCAATTTAATCATACTTTTGCTATACTGTCACGATCGATGATAATAAGCAGCATTACTACTGATTGCGACAAATGCGTCAAAATTTTGAGTCAAAAATTTCATTCTTTCATCAATTTTTTTCATAAATAAAAATATGAATCAAATTAGATGAGATTAATTTTTATTTATTTATTTATTTCTAGAATATTCAATTGATATAATTATTTATTTATTTATTTCTAGAATATTCAATTGATAAAATTATTTATTTATTTTTTTCTAGAATATTCAATTGATATAATTATTTATTTATTTATTTCTAGAATATTCAATTGATAATGCAATACCTTTTATCACATTAAATTTTCTATTATTCATTAATGCGGTAATATAAAATTGTTGAATTTTTAGCGACACTTATTGCTTGTATGCTATACGATTATTATCTAATGACGAGCGATTGTTCTCACTCAATTAGAATGTCTCCATATTGGCTAAAGATTTCTTAGGTGAGCCTCTAAGAAAGTTATTTATGCAAAAGTGTGCAATTCTATAGATTTAAAGATAAGAAAAGATTCTATCAAATTTTTATCATTAATTTTTTATCATAATTTCTGATAATAAGTATTTTAAAGTTATTGATATTCTTTTATATCTGTGCATATGTATGTAGGTACGCTTTTCTATGCGCTAATTTCAATTAAGAAATCACAGAAGCTAGAGGTTCAACGTTTAATCTACATGATTGGTTAATCATATTTGACATTAGTCCATTAAATTTCACAAGGAAATCTCTACATTTGAAGATGAAAAAAATTATATGCAAGTTGTGCCGATTGGATTTCCATTTTTTATATGCCAATTCATAGAAAAATTTTTTTTTCCATTTAGAAAAATTCCTTCGAACGGTTAGATAGTTTAAATATGATTTCATTAACACACATATTTTAATATTTGTTGATAACTTGTGAAATTAGTTGAATTTCTTTATTTATTGCCAAGAACTTTACGCTGAATATCTAGACAACTATAGACAATGAATAAGAAGATCTTATTGAACGGATTATGAAACGGGAAAAATTTACGTATGGTTACACTAAAGACTGTTGCAACCAAACAACAGGTAAATCAAATACCAAATGCGTTACGTACTTGTACATCACAATTTTTTCAAATCGCTGCATTCTTTTCTTCTATCGAATATTTTCTGGAAAGTTTTGAATTTTTTTTTTGTTTCATTGAAACGGAATATTCCTTTTCTAATTTCAAGATATTATTTACTTCACTAATTAGGCAGTAGATCTGTTTCGTTTGTTTTACGGAATTATTTTTCATTGGTTCGGGTTTGATTTTTTTCTCATCTTATTCTCTTTTGCTCTTAGAATTCATTTATTTCTTTTATTGCTTCGAACTACTGAGGTGAATTTTCATATAGGATCAATTTTAGTTTAGAATGATACTATGCGAGTGCATCTGCCTGAAAACATTAAAAATGTGCAATTATGATTGATTTTTGACCACTCATCTTTCGGTCTTTTGGAGTATAATTTCCAATAGAAACTTTTTCCGGTTAATCTGGATTTTCGTCAACTTCAATTAAACAGTGCTACAAAGCAATTCAAAGAGTGAACTTTTTTCCTGAAGAAGCATGCGCAATTGCAACACTAACGAATTCGTTCATTTCATTTTGCATACATTCGAATATGCAGGTGTCTGCGTTTATGTTTATGTTTGTGACTTAGATCGATGCCCACCCACTGTTTGATCCAACGTAAATTTGTTGGGTATCAACTCACCTATGATATGCTTGCGCAATATCGACACTCTGATGCATATTTGATGCTTCGGCTAGAGACTTTCACCGATAATGCATTTGCTATCTGCTGAGAAACGACAGATATCCC
>JAAVTS010003359.1:0-10551 GCA_022845575.1 Baylisascaris ailuri | reverse complement strand
TGGACAAAAGTACACAAAAATATGCAGGTGCACCAGCCGTTGGTGCACCGCAATATATTGCTGCGGCGGTTGACCATGCACCAATGCAATATGCCCCGGAGACACAGCAGACGCCATATCTGGGGCAAGCAAGTGCAACAAGGTATGACCGCATAAGAAGTGGCAGTTGCGAATTCAATTACGATTATGGAAGAACAACAGCTGACTAACAATCGTCGTCATGGGCAACTGCTGCAACTTGAACATAAAATTACCGGTGAGTAATGGCTTATACATCATTCGGTGAAAATAAGGGTTGGGTTGATAGAGCTTGTCTATTCCTTCTTTGTGCTGGTTGAGGTTTTTTCATAATCACAATACATTTATGTAAATCTCCTTCACTCAATGGCCATTGGTCAGATATTTTCATTACTAGGACGAACCAAATTACAGGCGTTACTTTTTACTCCTTTTGTTGAAAATTTAGTATAGGTCATTAGTTTGTACTGTTGAAGGATAGGGGCATAGCTGATTTATGCAATTGAAGGGAAACAGCGTTGACCAAATAGGTTACATGGGGAGTTGGGTGATAGCTTTCACCGCCCTCACCTTCTAAGATTCTCCTAGAAATAATTTTAGGACCAATTCTTCATCCCCTGCCAGAACCTTATCGTCAATTACGCTCTGCCTGAATTTTTTCTAGCCTTCCCTTGCATGCATGTTTCCCACGGTATAATTTTTACCGGCTATGTCGTCGGTTAGTGATTTATAGTTGGAGGATTAGACGCTGTATATATGTTATGACTTGAATTAGTATAAATATCATTGCGTATAAGAGATCGAGGAAGAAGGTTAACAGGAAGCATATTAGCAATCAATATGTAAATTTGCGTATTTATTGTTATTATCCAAAACCATTGATGATAGCCAATAACCTTCATCAATCTTCGTGTTGATTCTTCAATTCGAGAACGAGTTGTAGATGCTAAAAGTGCATCAAATTTTTGTATTTCACAGCGTTGTAGTAAAAAAAAAGTTGTGTATAGAATGCTTTTCCAGCCCATTGATTCAACAAAAATATGAACATGTTATTGTGCATTTTCATTATTTTTGCCAGCTTATGAAAATAAATGAGATTGCAAACGCGCATATTTTGCCATTCTTTCCAATGTGATTTTCTATTTATATTCTTTCGCAGTTGTTAGTGGACTCCTATCAAACATGATGGGTACTAGCAACTTTTATGTTCAGGAAAGTTGGTAAAGAAAAAGTTGAGATTTCGCCGTCGACGGTTGCGGCCATCAGTGGTGAAAGTAGTTGTAAAGTTTGTTTGCCTAAGTGGCTAAATTACCTGCCGCTTTGATTGAATTTTATCAATTATGTAAATTAGATGGATGAGGTGTCTATGTGAGGGACTCAGTCAGTATGCGGATGAGTGGCTTCCAAACACAGGCATGCACCCATAAACAATACGATGATTGATACTAAGTTAGACTTTTACCTGCTATTTGCCTGTTATTTTATAGGTGTACCATCTCCTGAAGCCACCGCAAAGCAGGAGATGCCGTCAAAGGAAGCAATTGAGGCCTCGTTCACACCCGAGCAAGCGAACCAGTTAAGAGCACAGGTATTTTATTTATTAAATTAGCATCCAGGTATGAAATCCGAAATTTGCATTTGGCATGTAGAGTACTGATGCGGTAGTGGGAGGGCCTTATTCGGAAACTGCTTAATTTTTGTACCTAAAATTTTTCATAAGCTATGATTACAATATAACTCTCAAGGGTCCTGGAGGGTGTATTTTATGATCTATTGGTATTAGCAGAGCTTTATTTGATGATGCATCACCATATTATTTCAACCTCTTTAATATAACGCCGAAGGGGCTTATAGCAATAATAGCCATACGGTGCAGGTATATGTTCCGCCAAGTGAAGTAACACATACCTATGCGACATGTAGTCATATCGCGTAGGTACGTGTTACTGTAAATGAAATAATACATTTGTACGCGGTATGGCTAACATTGCTATAAATCTTGAGTCATAATTTGATGTAGTGGGTTGTGATTTTTGCAAGATTATTGGGGTGGATGTTATTGAATAGAAGGCAAGGATTTGAAAATAAAAAATAAATAATGGCAAAAGAAATTTTCTTGGCAAAAAATGGCAAAAAAAAATAATTTTCTTGCCATAATGGAGAGCAAATCGCAATAAGTGATCATGGTCTTTCAATTTTCAAAGAACTTATTGCATTGGAAGTGATTTTTCTCGAGTACCCTAACAAAAAGTAAGCTGTTAGTGAAGAAGGAAGAAGATTATTTAGGAAGAGACTTTTTCTTCCCTATATCTGATTATTTGGTTCATAGTGATAGCTCGTTTCTAAAAATATTGTTCGTCAAGGTGTGCTTCAAAGATGTTTACTCGAAAGATGTATTCGAAATCCGGAGACCCAAAGATCGAAGTTAAATATATATTGGTTGTAGGATTTATTCCAAGTTGGTGCATATAAGCAGTTAGAGCGATAGGAGCCATTAGAACCTTCACTGGCGTCGAAGGCAGTAACAAAGCTGNTGGGATTTATTCCAGGTTGGTGCATATAAGCAGTTAGAGCGATAGGAGCCATTAGCACCTTCACTGGCGTCGAAGGCAGTAACAAAGCTGACGACGTTACTGCCCGATTCGTATGATTATCCGGCCGAGCGTGAGAACGTTGAAGGAATGCCAAACGATTTGATGAAGGTCCTCTGTCTGCGTCAACAGCGTGCCAACAGATCGACGGCTTTTCCACCTCTACCGGGGATTGATCCCCGGACAACACTCAAGGAACGCGAATATAGGTTTGTCTATCCAATTTCATTGTTGAGATGTCGGTTCATTGGTTTGGAGCATCGATTTTCGTATCCTTTGTATTTTTTATTAAAACGATAGGGGTTTATTTGTAGGATAGAAATGAAGGCCATCTTTGAGGAGTTAAGTTGAGAGTAAATTCATAAGCTTGATCGGCAAAACTTTGGTAAATGAGAACGATGTTCCTTTTTGAAAGTAGTTAGGAAAAGTATGCATTATCAATCTAAATATCGCTACTTGAATTCAGCCAATTGGCATTTAGTTCGTCTATGTAGTTACGTTACACCAGAATCCATTGTTGAAAATTGGGAGTTTTGTTTAGAAAACAATACTTGTTTGCAAAAAAACGTTTCCGCATTTGCGAAAGTGTTTGTTTGTTGTTCTTAAAAGATAGTTTGTTTTCACTGCATTTGCATCCTGTCATGTTAATTCAGGTTTTGATTGAACTGTGTCAACTGGCGAATGGATTGCCATAGGGAATTGGTAGGTGAATTGAAAGGAGGGGAGGGGGACGGAGGCAAACTGTCGTAATTGGTGCATGAAGCTGTGGATAATTGAAGGTAAAGGGCAAAATGTTGCATCTTGAGTTCAGGTTATCCAAATTTGTTCCCTTAAGGGCGGAAAACTTTGTTGATTTGTGGTGGAAGCGTGCTATTCCATGGTAATTCATGGTACTAGCACCACTAACCTTAGTTACTCTTTACATCTGCTAGTCTGTGGACGTCCATTCGGTCATGAGAACTGAAACAGACGGTGTCTGAGACATGCGGAGGAAGAGAGAGATAGGCAAACTGCGTTGACTAAGATCTCCTTTAGAGTAAATAGATGAACAGCGTAACTAAGCAGATGCACGGCGGGGGAATGGGATTGGAACAGTGGCCCTGAATTTGTGGATCCATAATGAGAGTAAAGTCATCTAAAGTTGCGATATTCTTTATAATCCGATAAATCAATTCAGGACTCGAAAGAAAGTGCGCACAAAGTGAAGAGAACAAGGTAACGATTCAGGCTGGGATATNGAAAGTGCGCACAAAGCGAAGAGAACAAGATAACGATTCAGGCTGGGATATGCCGATCGAATGTGTTGAGGTATTTAACGATTCAAAGAGTTATTAAGAAGCGTGTGCCGACGGCCGGAAAAGTTACTTTGCAACGTTTTCTGTAACCTGTGATGCGTATTTTTTTCAAGAAAAGGGTGCGATGTAAGCGATATGGGATAAGATTTGCCTGCGAGACTGTGTTATAATAAGATAGCAACTGCAACTATTTGTAATTTTGCTTTTGTTTGTTTGTAACAGTGATACTTGGAGGTGACGCAAAGTATGATGGAAAAATGTGGTTTTCGCCGGTTAAGGATTTAATTGGTCTGCATTGCTATTCAGTTTGATCCCACGTCTTCGTCATCACAGATTAGGAGCAACGAGTGATTTTTGTTTATGAAGAAGTTTATTGCTATATGGACGATGTCATTATTTAATTAAATAGAGCAGGTGGTTGGTTACCTAAGTAAAGCACATTGGCGACTAATTAGAAGGTGATGATTTAATAATTGTAGAAACGACGATCGGGACGCACTTTGGGTGCGAAGAAAAATTATGACCTGCAAGCAAAGTGGGATGGAATGGAAGAGGAGCTCGTCGAGGATGATAACGACACTCCGTCGAGGGAGATCAAAAAAGTCATTTTGCTTTTTGTGTTTTTAAACTAAATTACATGCGTACCGTTCCCTTTATTCGCGTTTATTATTTTTGAACCCATTTAAGCTTTATGTAGTCTACCTGTCAGTGGAGAGGATAACGAATGAAGGTTATTTTTTCGTAACGTGTAAAGGCTGGCAGGATTAGTTTTTTCTATTAAACGCATATCGACGTGTGAATTAAACGGAAGGAAAATATATTGGTGATATGCTAGTCGTTATATAGGTAAATTGGAAGAGGTTATATGCTTTCAGTGGAGGTGTATAAGATGAACATGGATGGGTTTATGAATCAAATAGGAATCGATATATGGTTTAAGTGGAAGGTCAGTATAGGTAAAATAAGGTCGATTGCGAAATTAACCTTACGCTTACAGAGTTGAGCAATAGCTGAAGCCAGCTTGATGTGCCTCTTACTAGGGAGAGGGATGTCCCCAACATTTGATTTGTTTTTGTTTGTTTTTTATTTCGTTTTCCATGCTGCCTCAATTATCTTTTGATATTTCCATATTCGATCAGTATTATCCGTTGGTTATTATGAAATTCGTTTCAAATATTTCGGCGATTATGAAATTCATTTACTCAGGCCAATAAAGATGTAAATTTCTTTGAAGTGATGTAGAGAACCTCAATGATTTCTTTATATTGACTACTATTCCAGGAATAATCGAGTGACTATATAATTGAGAAGATGATGAGTACGAAAAAGAACGGTAAAGGAATCGACACTTATTTTATCAAATATAAAAACAAGTGGGTATTTTCATTATTTAGTGGTATTGAGGGTTGCAGCTATCATAAGGCGGGAGTTTCAATTGATCGTTGAAAAATTGTACTGATTATTTGTCTTCAAGAGATAGTCAGAAATGTGTAGGGGATGAGGAATGGAGAAATGATATCCACCTCGATAAAGTTTAGGGCAGCATATAGGAAGATTAAAGTGAATTAGAAAGATCGCGAGAATAGTGCATAATCGTTACCAGCAATGAGCCTCAACCCCGTCAAAAAATTTTGTAGTTGTAACCGATGTGGCACGATTCTGAAATAGATCAGCTCAGTTGTAACAATCATATAATTTGCGTATCACTTATTGTCGATGTTTTTTTACGATTTGCCTTCCGATTCAAGTGAAGTTTCATTTCATCGTTCGAGAACTCAAATATGCAATAGTGAATGAATATACGAATATTATTCACAGATCGAATGAGTGCTATGTTCAAGTGAATATATTAAAGACTACAATTTACATTACATCTGAATTATTGTAGTTTGTCGTGAATCAGCGATTTTTTTATAGACGCAAATGAAACTTGTTTTCAGTTCCTTCCCCACCCTCCCTTTCCACACTTTTGTCAATACAGAAATGTGGCAGTTTCTATGGGATCTAGAGTTCGAATGCGATGTTGCCTCTTTCCTCTTGCTCATCTCTCCCAGCCCGCTTCCTCTCCCTCTTTCCCATGAGTTGACGACAGTTGTGTCCACAGTGCCTTGATTTATCAGAATTTGTTTGCTTCAGCCTCATTTATGATTGATTTAAATGCTGAGCACTGGGTGCTCGCTTTGCTAATGAGCGGCAACTGCTTGAAAAAAAGGCGCAAGTGGCATAAGAATGGGTTATATAGCATCATTCAAAATTACAGTGCACTTTTGCACTCTCGAAGTATGCAGTACGGGAAAACGATTTTTCTGGCCACGAAAAAAGCCGATGGGAAACGGTTTGGCTGGGATGAGGAACCGTAATGGCCCTTTACTCTTCATTGTTAAAAAACAAACACCCCTATACTGAATTGTGGGTGAATTGTAAACGTCGACTTGGAAACGTCAAAAAAGTTTTGATTTTTTCTGAAATAAAGTGATTCATCATCAAGTTACATTGCATAAATTTCATCACGAAATCTTTAGATTTTAGAGTTCTATAAATTTGTCGGCCATCTTTTCAGTAATTTTTTATATTTGTTGAATGGTTCTATTCAAAAGTGGTTTTTACAGGGCATATATTCACTGTGAATGGAAAACGCAAGAAGAGTTAGAGGCCGGTGATAAGCGTGCTGCAGCCAAATTGAAGCGTTTTCTACACAAGCGAGCACATAGCTCCGATCAGGTATTTTTTCTTTTGATTAGCGAACATCTAGTTCGTTTCATTTTTTTTTGTTTTGAAAGTACCGAATTTCAAGTTCTTAAAGAGGTTTAGAAATCTCTCTCGATTAAATTCAAGAGATGTCTAACGGAATAAAAAGGAAAAGTCTGTAATATGAACAAAAAACGTCGAGATTGTTGCTCAGTGACGTTTAAAAAGCACGAATGCTAGTGACGCTTTTGTCGTGCAATACGACCCACTAGTAGTTTCCCTTTAGCTTCATATCTTGATAGACATTTGTTAAGAAGTATAAATTCGTTTATTAAATGCACGTATTACAGGTGATCTGGTGGAAGAATGGCATATTGTGTAAGTTTTACGTATGAAGGGTTCTGCTGCACGGTGGGGTTGATTTTTCACATGCGGAGACATAAAATGTTGAATAGATTCTCGGTTATTTGGGTGCAAATTCCTGAACAAAAGAAAATTTTGATCGAAATATGGGGCATTGCTAGCTACCAGGTTAAGCAATAATGTCTAATTGTTTAGGTGCCTTGTGAAGTGTTCATGATGGTGATAGAAGCGTCTCGATAGCTATGAAATGACCAATGAGGTTGTCACGCAAATATTTGCACTCTTATTGCTTGAATCTTGAAGGATGATGACGACAGTTCAACAGCGATTTCGTTATTGTGCGACGTGTCCTCGACGGTAGTGATGACGGTGACGATAAATGTGCGTTGGTCGGGTGGCTGTCACTTCCCTATGAGGATGCAACATGGCAGAAAATCGACATCGTACCATCAGAGAAGATCGATGCGTTGAAAGCATGAAATGCTGTCGATTCGCTGAAGATGGTTGATTTCCATTCATCTATTGCTTAGTGAATTATTTCAGTCTTATTGAATATTTGCATAATATCACTTGTTTCGATCGTTCGAAATTATTGATAATCACTGATCAGTGATCTCTATGTATCGGTGGCGAATGTCCTTCTACGCTTCGGATTCTGAACCCACTTGAAACATTTGATTAGATTGTTTGGTTGTTTTCTTCATCGATNATCGATAAATCTGGGTGAAGATGTTGACTGCATTGTGCTAAGCGCGGTAACACGCGGAGCGATACTTATTTGATCCACGTTTAATACTTGATCTGTCAAAGCGATATGAATAAAATTTGAAGCTAATTAAATATTCTCAAGACGAAACACTAAAATCAAAAGTTAAAATGGAATCTCAATACTAATAGAGAAACTAAAGTATTGTTACAAGTAAAACATGGGTGAAAAAAGGAATAAAGGAGACACAGAATAATATAATATTATGATATATAGTTACGTAATTAAATGCACCATCGATAAATACAGCACTAAAGAGCGATAATCAATAATTTTAGTATATGCCGTTAAAGCGATCGTACTATGAAGTGATAGCACAAATAGAGCAATACTTAATGCTAAACCAATCATAAGATAGGTATTAAATACACTGAAAATTTCCGACGAAATAAAAAAACGTCAACATATCGGAGTTTCCATTCCAAAAGAGTTTCACGCCTATGTAAATCTTTTTAACGATAAACTCATGACCCATTGTGGGATGTTTATTGAATGAAGTTATTTGAGAGAAACACTCGTGTAGACGGCTTTCCTCTGAACAATTTGCAGTTTTATATTGAGAAGCTCACTGGAATATTCTGCAAATACACTTTAGTGCTCAATCTTTATATGTCAAGAACCACAAATAGAGGTCTTGTATCGACTTGTTGGAAGAGTCTGTACGCTCAGAACCAGAACTAGAGATCTCGAAGGGATTTATTGCGGCAGGCTGCACTATCCTAAAATAGTCACATTTGTATGAATGCCATTAGTTTAGGTCTCACTTCGTTTGCGTCGACTCGATGTTTCGTCGTTTGTACACGGAGCGCAGCTGGCAATAAAACTTTAACAACCCGTTCATCTTCAACGTTCCAACTGTTTCACTTTCTCAACAAGAATGAACTGCGCTAGATTAAAAATTTTAATTACAGAAGCACTTACCATGTGCTGACACATAAACGGACATTTACTCCTGCTACACTTCAGAGTTCTTCCTAATGTTGGAAACCTATCAGACAAGTTCTATTTGACTCCGACTTTACTCCATGAATACCGCAACAGGAAATAAAGAGAGCAAAATTTGAACTTCAGTAAGAATAAGCTCGGTTTCTTCAGTTTCTACACAAATCTAAGGACACTTCATAAAGAAATTTGGGAAATCTGATTAGCAATGTGTTATGCAATATTTAACACTAGTGAAAAAGGAAATAAACATCAAATCTGCGGACGGATAGTGTTGTATTTAATCAATTAAGGTGAATAACTTAATTCATATGCTAACAATAAAACTTTCCAGGTTCGGAACTTTCCCGAATCCGGAAAATTCTTGCTTGTAGAACTGAGCATCGATCCTTCCCACACAAATTCCATTCCGACAGGTGTACGGTGCTTGAATAAGCGTTGTGTATCACTTCATACCATAAAAATGCGATTGCTTATGCAATGCATTCAAAATACATAATCATGTGCTATCAGAAAGGTCAACAAAGTAACCACCAAGTACAGTATCCGACGTTGTGGATAGGCATATCCAAAGGACAGGATTTATGACGAGTGCAAATGCCTTATCTTAAAATATTTATATTTTGGGTACGGCGGGAAATATTCATGTCTTGACTACGGCAGATGCCAACGAAACATATTTGTGATTAGGAAAACATCGTAGTTCAATGAGCCTAATATCATTCATTTGTTCGGAAAATTTCCTGTGACCTCTTCTTCATTTTTCCCAGGGGAGGGTGGGGTGAAAGACGGATGAAGAAACATGGCAAAAGACTCTACGACGGGGAGTGGAAGGAAAGGAGGAGGAAGAAGGGAATTTCACTAAATTTTGATTTCAAAAAAAAAACTTTTATTGATAAGCATGCTAAACAGTTCACATATTTTTGCATGGGAATATACGGAATTTTTCCCAGATCATCCTAAAAGGATTAAATATCTTCGTTTCTATTCCCACCCAAATAGCCAACAATGAAATTTTTAAAAAAATTCGAGTCGTAGGTTTACCTATATGATGAATTCTAATCTATATACTAGTGCAAACTCTTAGCTTTAACAACCAAGAAAAAATTTTCGTTCACGTTTTGGCAACTTCAAGAACACTGACATCCTTCCACATGATTTTCGCTAAATATTCAAATTTCAATATTCTACAAATTTCCGCTTAATCTAATAAAATCAAAGGTCGCTGTAAAATATATGCAAATTTCTGAATGCTTCGGAAATTTATGAAACCTTTCTAACTTCATAAATGAAAGACCACGCTTTAGTGTTATCATGCTCCAGCTAAATTTCTCAACCACAAATTTCGACGCCCTCGTGTTGAGACCATCGAAGAGGCAGACGACCAAACGCACAGAGATATACACAAACAAGGAAGTCACCAGCATAATGCATTTTTATAAAGGAAATCCGCAAAGACGAATAAAAAATATCACTGCATCCATTTTGACATCAATAATAACTTCAATGAAAGCGCTATTAAATGATGTTTGAATTCTGCAGATTGCATTTACTTTTGGGATAATTTTGCAATTTGCTTTAAAATTGCTCGTCGTCATCTTCACTCAATCCTAAATCAAACTTTCTCGGTTATTTGCGTTGGTCTTTCAGCTAATAAAAAAACCCCACTGTGAAACGAGCAATTCACATGAATACGTTAATGAAGAGCATAACGAAACTTTGTTCATTCAAAACGATTTCATATTCTCGAAACCTATAAAAAAAGAGTTGGAAAATTTTTAAAGCGATAAAAACGAAAGTGTATAAAAATAATTAAATATATAAAAAGTAATGGAATTTATAGGATATAGCAATACTTATATAGAGTAATCCATTTCCTTCAGATTTT
>JAAVTS010003358.1:0-10989 GCA_022845575.1 Baylisascaris ailuri | reverse complement strand
GTGAGCATGGAAACTCTGTTGTGCATATTTCCAATGGTTTGAACACTTATAGTTTAATTGTGTATTTGCGTTGCAATTCGCGAATTGTTTTGATATATTGGGCATAGATTGAAAAACATACGCCGCCTAAATGAACCGAACCAGGGACTCGATAATTGTGAGACGGTGACTAGGATGGACAAAGAAATTACTTTGGAACCATAGCCCTTGGATGACATGGGTTCTGCTTTGCTACTTCAACTAGATCTAGCACAGTGGTTGCATTGAAATGTGCGGATTGATGGAATGATGGATCAAAGCAATAGACTTCTTACAGTGGAGGTAGAAAACTACTCTGGGTGACGGAGTTTTAGAATTCGTTTTCTCTATTCGATAATATATAAATATGATTAATGTAGGTTTTTGATGGAGTAGTTTCACTGGGACGCATGACGATGAAGTACTCATCGGGCAGCTCAGTCGTTCGAACGCCATCCGGTTCATTCGTTACTAAAGCGAATCTTACGGATGTGGTTAGTTTGTGAAGTTCAAGTTAAGATCTCTTTCATGAGCAACCACTAACAATGTTATGGAGAGCGCGATTTACGGGGGCAAATTATACGAGTACCAATGTGGAAGAAAAAATTGCAGTAATAAAGCAGAGATGGCTTAAATGAATTTGTTTGCTTTGTGGGCAAAAGCTTCCTAATATCAAGGTTTTACTTCTGCCTAATTTTTATGTGCTGTCAACTAATGAACGCTATATCACCACGCCATGGAAACATTGAGCGTGTTATCGTTTTTTATCTGAGGTTGCGATTTGTTGTATCTACAATGCGATAGGATAGGATGCTCGTTCGCCTATATTCTTAAAAAAAACGGATTTTGCCAAGTTGATTTAAGTCATTCGTCGTCATCGTACGCTAATCGGTGAACTATCTTAGAACAATTCTGCTCATGTAGATATTTATTTCTTTATTGATTTCAGGGGGCCGAAACAATAACGGGCGAGAAATCGTCGCAGCTTTATGAAGAGGCGGTGTTTACGTTTTATAGAAGTGTTGGCACCTCGAAACGGAAGTAAGTTTTGTTCCTCTTTTTTGCTCTTATGTCGTTGATTTGCTTCGAGTGCATTCAATCTTCGATGGATTTTGCTAACGGATGTTCATGTATAATTCATTTCCGTCGTATTTTATTTTCTGTTCTTTCAGAAGGTTTCAGTTCATATTGAGAAACTGAATTCTGCGAATTTTAAGAACGATCTGGAAATTGAGCTAAAGATTCCTGTGTATTGTTGTGAATAACGTTGAAGGAAAGTGGATAAATGAAAGTTTGCTGGTTCGCCATAGAATTTTATGAATGTGGTAAACTGTTGTTGTGTGAAATTTTACATTCTTTTCTAAAGTTTTCACCCTCCTACCTTCTATATTTGATTTCAATTTTTGTGTTTTCATGCGCTCATATCTATACGCTTATGTTTTTGCTTAGTTTTTCCATTGTTATTGAATGCATCCGAATCGTTCAGTATGCTCTCCATCTTCTTCTTGCCTTCTTCATTTCTACTCTTTCTTCTATTTTCTTGTTCTCTTTCTCTATTCTCTTCTCTTTTACCTTCTATCTCTTCTACTTCATACTTTCTATCTTCATTTGCGAAACAATTTTATGAGTCGCAGCCACTTATGATGATATAGGCTCCAGGTATTTATATGGTTTTTTGTTTATAAGGTTAATCTCTTAAGTAGCAAAAAACAAATTGATGTCTGCAAGCTTATCTTTTCTACGGAACCGTGCTGATGCGAGGAAAAAGAAATTTTAGAAGAGAATTGCTTTGTTGTTGCATTGAAACAAGTAATATCGCAGAAGCCTTATAGTAAACCGCGGTGAGGTCAGCATGTAATGGAACAAGTTTTAATAGTAGATAACCTTGCAGCGATTTATGATTGAGAGGGGGAGGGAAGGAAGCCAAGAAGGAATTGGGTATTTTTTCTCTAAGGAAAAAAGCGACAAATCGATCAGTGCATGTGGTCAAGTACTGCAAATGAATTGTTTGTGTTATTCTGAGCTTAAAAAGTAGCACTCATTATTTATGGCATAATATGTGCTGTTTTCTTGGACGCCTTTGTTGTATGTTGATTTTAAAGGTCCATTTTCACGGAATCTCCAATATTTTTGAGTGGATTTTGGCCCAAATTTTTGGAATCTTTGGCAGAATTAAAATATGCCATATGCATATTGGTCACTCGTTAAGTTTTGTAATCTTTTATCTGCATTATATTTGTTTCTTCATAACACTTTGCTTGTACCGTCCCAATTACTATGCTTCCTGGCGGGTTTTGCGACAATAGCGTCGGAGAAGTGAAAACAACGCAATTTTCATCATTGTCCATCTAATAAAACCTTTCTTTGCCTATTCTAGTTAGGAAAAATTTCTCTCTACAACTCAGTGATTGACCAGCTATTCCTTCGAGTCATTTCTTCGCATCAATTGATCCTGCGAGAAATGATCAACTGCAGTAACGTGATCACCAGCACTAATCCAGCAAATGTCTACTTCAACACAGTTAATGCGCCGTTCATGTAATTTCATATATGCACTTGAGGTAGCATTGGCTGCATTTTCGAGAGGGACCTTTGCAGTATATTGAAATAGTTTATAGCTTCATTAAAGAGCCGATTCCGGAACAAAGGTACTGCGAAATTTTTTCTCTATAATGAAACAGCGCACTACTTTGAATGAAACACTCGAGACTTTAAATTTCTCGGCATTTCATCATATAGTGAGGTGAACTTAGAGTTCTAAAATGACATACTGGTTTGCAGAGCAGGATTTGTGGCGGTGTTTGGAGACAGTACATGCCTGGAAGCGGGTACGAGTGCCGGAATGAGAAGCTGTATACCTCTTCTAGACGCTGTTCTCGATAGCGCTAATGAAGGACAAATGAGCGAGAGTCTTCGCCGTGCCGTGAAACTGGTACATGTTTCTTGATGTTGCTTTATGTTAAGTAGAAGCTGTTTGATAGGCGCTTTTTATTTTTTATTTTTTGACAGTCATAGTATGTTGGTTGTGTAAAATGGAATAGAGGGTTCCATCATATATGTTGGGTGCATTGACTTTAGCAATAAAACGATGCTGAAATGAAGTTGAAAGGCAGCGACTGTCGTGTAACGTTTGATTTCAACGGTGGTGGGTGAAATAAGGTTGGTAGTGTTTAGATTGCCTGGGTGATTACGCATGCTCTGGAGAATACCGTTGTCAACGAGTCGGCTCTCAGTTAACGTTGAAAGATGATTTGATAACAAAATACAGTAGCATATCTCAGCTTTAGGTCGCACTATATCCTGACCAATTGATCGCAAGTCCACTCAAATATCAGTCGGTAGTAGGTGTTTTATAAATCCCACGTTAAAAAAAAGTTGGGAATATCTGATGCAAATATTCACATATTATAAACTGTACAAGAAGGGTGTACTTGAATGCAGTATTTAGTCTTAAGTATGAATGGATGTAGGTCTAGGAGTGCTTATATCGCCATGCTAGAATTTCGTGACCCTATTCCATTTTGTTTTACCGTATGGCAAAAATGGCTCAAACAGTAGCCTTAAACTTTAAAAACTTAAAAAAAACTTTAAAGCGTTAACACGAAGAAACGTTAAAAATTCCTACTATGTTTGCTGAGAGAGTAGTCTCGAGTTTCTATCCCCTTCATCTCCTTTCATTGGCGACAAACAATGGAGGGAAACGAAAATCGCTGACGAAATTTAAGGTTTTCTAGCAAAATGGTCGATGGCTCTAATTTGCCGTTCTTTTGACAGCTTTTGGGTTTCCTTGGTGCGCTGCCAACTTTGATAGTTTAGCTGTGTGAAAATTTTTAAGTTTTTTATTGGCACTGAAATTCTTCAAAAGCTTGTTGAGGTTATGAAAGTTTTTTCGCTTTATGGGATAAAGAAAGAAGTCAAGTGAAGAGCATCAATAATTAAATTCCAAATGCTTATGCTATTTCTCTATGCGTTATGAGTGCTTTCTTTACGTCTGTCTGAAATGACTCGTCTCATTGCCCGATGATTCATATTGTGTATAGATTGCAAAAAACAGGATAGATTTGAATGGATGCTTGCAGATGGAAACAAAACTTCCAGAATGTGAATCCGATGCGATCCCATTGCCGAAAAGAATAACCACTTCAAATTTTGCAAGATATTCTAAAGTAAGTTATGCCTTTTTCTCGAACGTAAATTTCTCAGGTGGACTTAGATGCAATTCTTTTTTCTCTTAAATGCAATTCTTTTTTTAATTTTCTTAGAGAGCAACTTCGTAGGAGTTGTTACTGCCCGAATAAGTCGAAAGCAGTTGCAATGCAGACTGAAATTGCTTCTCGAGTAAATCCCCATCCAAAAATCCGAACTGTTGGAATCCCAGGGAATTTTTTGTGATCTCAGGAAGTAGTCTAATACCATTTAAGGCTGAGTACATATCAATTAGATTGATCACTGGTAAAAATCGCAGGGCTTTCTGTTTCCTTCATTTTTTAAATAAAGGCAGTTTCATTTCATTTTCATAATAACTCTGCGATATGTACTAGAAGTGAGATCTGGGGGAAGTGGTATGTATGAGTTCAAGAAGCTGCTATATATAAAAATTCCAATGGATGCTTATAGAGTTGCTGTGGATATTGTACATGAGAGTGGGATAATATAGAGCCGCTTTGCACATACTTAGAGGTACTTTAGTGTATTTTTCAATCAATTTTAGAAGCTAAATCGTTTATGAAATGAATTAAAGTTAGTTGATTGCAGTAATCAAATCCAAAAGCTACTGAAAATTGCATAAACAAATTTGCATCCGTAATTTTTTCATCTACAACCTGGGTTTATATGAATGCTTTCTGATGTTTTTGCATATCAAAAAGAGAAAAAAACAACCATGCCGATGAGCTACTGAAATTCAAGAAGGAAGCGTTTGTGAATGTTGGCATTATATTGATTATCTAAATTGGCATCTATGGAAGGAATTTCTTTTTAGTTTTCTTCTAATTTTTCTTGTTTGTGCTGTTTGACATTGATTTATTGGAAAATTTTCAAAAGTGTTATGGGATCTAATCTGAAATGCTTCAGAATCAGGAAGAAGGATCTTCGTTGAAAATATTGGATTTATTTTGGCTTTGACGGCTTGTGCGATCGCCCAAATTTATAATCCAAGCAAAGGGTGCAATGTGAATTTTTACCAGTTTTTTCCGAGTTTTTTTGAGAGGTGCTCAGTCAAGTGAACACCATTCGTTTTAAGAAATTTTCATATAGAAATAAGAGGTATTAGTGCAATTCCTACTGCACATTACCTGCCTTGTTGTTGTAAATTGCGATCGTAGCAAGCGGGAATTATGTAACAGAGAATTTTATTTTCATTCAAAGGCCTCTATCAGAAATTTTTCCTTTTTTTTGCTACCTTATTAAACATTAAAAATTTCATTAAATTTCAAGGGTTACGTTTATTGCGTGAAATTTTTATCACTGCATTAGTTTTCTTATAGAAATAATAGGTACTTGTGCAATTTGAGGTGATTTCGGCGTTTGAGAGTAATGGGTCTCCAGTGTTTCGTCCTCAGCCTAAGTGTAAACGATTTCCGATCATTGTACCGCATCCCGTTGCGAACGTCACCTCACCATCGTAAGTTGCGACCACTGGATTGCTCTTGCAAAAGTTTTGCACTATTTTCGCTATATTAGTTTAGAGATAAAGAGAGTGGACTTCGTTTTGGGGCGAGGGGGGGGGGGGGGAGGGGACGAGGAGAAGAGGTTTGTGAACAAGGAAAGAAGTAATGATTATTCGGTCCCCTTTTTTATTGTTCCTTTGGAGACTCTGTCGTGTTAGGATACTTTGTTGTAACAACAAATCTGCTTGCTTGTAAAATTACGCTGTGTTTCACCTTCCATTCATTATTTAATTGAGGCCGAAAGTTAACAAGCGTTGCTCTACAATGTTTATTTCTGTTGCATCGGTTGAATTCTTTCGTTTATCTTAGAAATTACGATGCTTTATTTATAGATCGCAGAGTATTACTGAAAGCTTATTCGATAATATTATCTAGCATTTTCAACCAAACATATTATTTCATCGTTCTGTTATTGTGATTAAGCGATATATAGCATTTCAGTGATTTGAACGAAGAAAGGCGTCAAAATGGACAGCTTGATTCGTTTTACGATAAAATAAGGTCGGATGCAACAGCCGCGCAGGTAACTCCGCCACGAGTGAATCGATCAGATAGATCAAAAAAAGTTATTGGTTTGTTTTTTGGCGCAAGACAGGTGAAGGTGTGAGAAGGTAACATGGAAAAGGTCGTTTAAGGTGAGGGGCGATGTGTTTAGGCATTTTTTGGTTTCGGATGTATAGTGGATTGCTGTAGGAATATATGGGCATATATACCTTTCATTGGTACACTGTATTGATGCAGAGCTCAGTAGAACAGCGGAGGATGATTGTGCGGATGATTTGGAGAGAGCAATCAAAGCAGCGAGTTATAAAATAGTGGCTGTTGCTCAGGTAGGAGAGCTCCACCAGCCTTGAAATCTGCTGTTGAGTGCAGTGATATCTTATGCCAATTTCTAGTTGCATTCATATTTTGATAGGCT
Source organism: Baylisascaris ailuri (assembly GCA_022845575.1). NCBI lineage: Eukaryota > Metazoa > Nematoda > Chromadorea > Rhabditida > Ascarididae > Baylisascaris > Baylisascaris ailuri. The sequence goes on along the minus strand of JAAVTS010003358.1, from coordinate 4,383 downwards.
TATTTCATATAAACTCTGTGGCATTGAGATTCATTGCAGTTCAATGAGCTGGATCAGTTTTTCGATGCGAGCGCAGATGTGGATGGTCATGCTGTTTTCACTAACTCGATTGGTTTCCTTGCGTATCCGAATCTCTCCTATCTTCTTTGGGCGTTCGTTGTTCTCGTCTTATTTGCATTTTATTATAGAAGTTCTTTGCGAAGAGCAATGTTGCAGTTTCGAATATTTCGGCGACTTTTGCGCAAACTGAGAATTGTTTGAAAATATCCTTTTTTTTGCGGTGTATTTGCTTGATGCCTGTTGTTTGTTCACCGGATGTCTAGGAATGAGCCATGTTTCCAGGCTTATGAATGAGCATCGCGTAGGACCATGTTGTTACAAACTTAATCATTGTAGGCCTAAAAACGTCCAAATCATTGTAGGCCTAAAAACGTCCACTTCAGTCATAAGGAATCCCGAAAATACAGTGACGTGACTGCTGGTGCATAGGGATAATCAGTATTTGGACGACTTGCCGAGGTTCAAAATTACACGCAGTTTCTTTCAAGAATAGGATATTTGAACGCGTGGGAAGATTGATAGAGTGATGAAAACTTTGAAGTTTTATGACCCGAGATGTTTCTTGAATCCCAACTTTTTTGTAGTTGGGAGGTTCATTGCTTCTTCAGACATTGCAAATTTTCATGAAGGTTTAGTAAGCCTGCATACAAAAATGGAAGAGGACTCTCAACCATCTATAAATGGAGTGGAATTCCAGGCCGTCCCAACTACATCAATTCGGAGAGAAGCACGGCTTCTGAAACGCGCATGCGCTTAATGTATCTCAGTGAAAACCTATATATTTCTTCATTGAAATTTCAAATGTGGTTAAAGCCGTTCCTTTGCGCTGGCGCTGATGCCACTCCATTTGCATATGCTCTATTTTTTTCCGTTATCTTATTTTGAAGACGTTATCGTTTTAAACGATGCCTTTCCATGAAGGAATAAAACCTTGCGAAAGACTTATCTAACCGCCCGTTTGGGAAAGTACTGTGCCAATTTGAGTGAAACTCGGGAGGTGGCAGTTTCAGATCGCCTAGTCTTAGGCCTTATTACGAAATCAGTCACACCCCTCAGTTCGTTCTTTCCATGGTCTCCCACTTTCTCCTTGGGAGATCACCCTTGGTAGAAGATTCTTTGCAGGCATTAGCTGGTGCATTGAACCAAGTGAAGTCAGCGTGTGAGGCTCGCCCTTTATTTTGGGCCCGCCTGTAAGGTTGTTGTCATTTCTGTTGACTCAATGCTAAGAGTTGATGTATTTTACGAAATAGAGAGATGCTCGCTGCTTCCTGGTTCTCATTTCCGCCGTTCTTGAGTGTAGGTTTCGGGAACTTAGGGGCAAGTGAGGTTATAGGTTCATTCTAACGTTGTAAGGGTGAGGACAGTTCTTCAGGAATATTTCGTAAGCGGATTGTGATAGTTGATTTCTACCGCGTAGGGGCCTTCATGTGTCGTAAATTTCTGTTTCCCTTCGTTTCCTACACATTTTTTCGTGACTTGTGTGTTGACTTTGCCGGTCGGCTGTAGATGGTGAAAGATAGGCTAATCTTTGATATCAGTGAGCATTTCACTGTTGAAACGTTGCCGGGACCTATAGGGAAGTTGTACCAAATTCATATGTTGCTGAAATTTGCTGTTGTTTGTTGTTCTATATGTTGCAGGTTTGTATTCGTAGTAATGTTTATTGTCGGGGTACGGGTTCTATTGCTTGAAAATAAAAAGGTCATGGAGGTAATTTTGGATTCCCGAGTAAAGTGTACGAAGTGTCTGTCATTGGGTTTCACTTTTACCGGCAACTACAGCGATTGCTGTTTAGGGCGGGTTCTCGCATCATTTTAATGGAGTAATTTGCGGGATCTTTTTTCCAATTACAAATCCAGAAGTTTGAAAGTTTCTGAAGTGATGTCTGTTTGGACTGATGTATTACTCTCATCCTTTTCGACCTTCGTTGTTGATTTCGGCGATTCCTGAATGGATGGGATTTCTATGGTCTTCAGGCCGACCAGTGGCGTTCGGTTTTCCGGATTCGAGATATTAGCACTTAGGGGATAATCTTTGATAGATTTCTTAAGATTTCGCTGACCAAGTGTACGAATAGTTCCTACACATATAAACTGTGTTCTTCTCATTAGTGCTTTTCATTGCATTTACCAATTCAATATGCAGCTGTAATTATTGCAACAGTGTGGTGCAAAACAGTCGCACATTTTTTGGGGGGAGTGGAAGTTTTCAGGTCTTATTTGCCATACGTAGATACCAAGTCAAAGTAAATTGCTTGAAGTTCTTAACAAGCACTTGAATGAGTGCTTTGCCGAATGACCTACCACTCATTTCGGATGCGACGATCGGAAATTTCTACATTTCCTAAACTGTTAGTGAGTCCATTTACGGGTGCCCGCATGACCAAATCGGCTTTCGTTAGCAAAATTAGAAACCGGCTTCCCACCAGTTTCGTAACGCCGTCACCATCGTTTGTCACCTTTGAATTTGCGGACTGTTATTGGTGTGGTCGACTACTTGTTTTCTGTTCAGTGTTTCGACTCGGTTCCTCTGCGGTCTTTGTTTTGTAAAAAATAAATTTTGCAGCAGTATATTTCTTGGAGTACTTTTGTGGTGAAAGCGTTAAAATTTACGCCGTTATGCTTGTACAGGAAATCGCAGTGAATATTTTGTGTCATTCTTTAAAGGCGTTTGCTTCCTTCGCAGTTAAGAGGCTGGTGGCAAAGTCTGAGTAGTTACTGTCGTTTGATGCTGGAGTACAGTGAAAGACTTTTGGGCGAGATTTGATACCCATTCAAAGTGGAATGACAACAGAAATTTCGAGAAAATGGAATGCATTGCGGATGTGGGCAGTTGCAATGAGTATTCCACTCGACACGGGATTTCCAGAAAGCTTTGATTGTTTGTGCATTAAAGCGATAAATCGAGAAAGAACGCGGTGAACATTGAAATTTCCGAAATGTTTTGGAGATGCAGGGAAGAAGAAGCTTGGAGAAATCTATGAGGCGACGGAGATGTAATCTTCGGCAATTGAAATTACGATGAGCACTTTTTCACTTCGTCAGCATTTTGGCTTATTCGCTTAGGCTGAGGATTAGGGTTAGACTTATTCTTAAACTTAGGTTCAGGCTTGTTCGTCAGTGTTTTGGCTCATTAGGAAATACTGAAACGAGCAACGAAGTCTTCGTGTATATGTTTCATGTGATGGTGTGTTGTGAGACACTTGAGATGGTGGATTATTGGTGTTCTGTGCCATTAAAGCTCGGAATGTATGGCTTCCCGGTGTTGTGTTAAGCGCGTAATATTTAGCTGTGTTTGATTTTCATTAGATCTGTTCCATTAAGAAATGGCTAGGTTTTTTCTTGTGGCAAAACTTCTGCTACGCAAGAAAAAGATGCCAATAATGATCACTTTTCTCCTTGTTATGCTACGATCTATTCTAAAAGGAATTGGCCTATCTAGTGGTCGAGTGAAAGTAGTAATAAGGAACAGGCAAATCCTGACATAACAGAATAGAAAGCATCCACAATGAAATACACGAACTTGCTGTAAGGCTTAAGAAGTGGTGGTGGGTGGACAAAAAGGTAAGCCAAAATGCGACATAGTAGTAGTGCAGCTACGAAATGGTGGACTGTTTTTGCAGCAGGCTATGGACAAAAAAAGTTCCAACATTGTAGGGAAGGCCGCAGTCTTATTGGTCTTTTTTTTGTTTTTTTTTGTTTTGCTCAATACTGTGTTTCGGAAATACATTAGGAAATATTCGACGAAACAATTTCGATGTATCGCTGTGCAATTGAGCTGTAATATGTGGAATGGTCCATAGGTGTATGCGAAACAAGTTTGTCACTTTATTGGCATGAGCTTCGGATGATTGTTTTGCTAAGGGAGATAGTTGTGAGGCGTGAAGAGTTGTAAATGGTGGTACGGCTTTTGGTCATTGATTTGATGTACTGAAGGAAAGGCATTGACGTGACAAAGCGACCCAGTTCGAATACATATGAACGCCGCCTCTACTATGATGATGGGTCTGCCATTTGTTAGCTGTCGATTTCGTCTCATTCCAGTGGAAATTCTCCATCAGCGCATTTCTCCATATCTGAAGCCCGCAGAGCCGAAACGGATGATCTCCGTTTCATTACTGAATATTACTTGGGGGATGTCGGCGGCTTGCAAAGCCAGGTGCTTTGTTGCGAATGCTATCCATACTTCAGACATAGGTGGCCTTTTTCTTATAGGAAGCCCATGGGGACTATATTTGGTTCCTGTGGGCAATGCAGACTACTTACTAGCATTGCGAACAAGCTTATATTAAAGTCTAGAAGATTTCGTTCCATCTGCTTTTCG
>JAAVTS010003357.1:5101-16980 GCA_022845575.1 Baylisascaris ailuri | reverse complement strand
TATATATATATATATATCGGGTATGTTGAAACATCTCCACTTTCGAGTTTAGTTCTATGAGAGTGATTTGTAGGGGCAAGCAGATTTCTAGAGGAGAAAGGTAGGGACCATTATAATAGTTATTGGGGGCTACACAATTAATTCGACCGTCGTTTCCGAATTTCCATGTCTTCCATCTGTTGTCATCACATCAGTCGTTTAGGTTAAGTGGGTGTTTTTTGAGTACCGCTGTAACAGCAACAGGTTTCGCTGCGGTGGGTTTTTATCAAAATATGAATGCATTATTTGGTATATTTGTTATTCGTTTTATAAATCGTATTCTACATGATGAGTGGAATTATAAGAGTGCAACTTGCATCATTTCTTTTGACGAGCTTCTCCCTTTATTTCTATCCAAGCAAATAAATGCGCACCCAAAAATGGCCAAGAAGCTGTTGCTTCTTGGCCAAAATGAGTAGAAACTCAAAATGTGTTTCCTCCTTGATATGCTCGCCCACTTATCGCATTGGGGAAATCCTCGATCGATTAACTGCTCGAATGGGCGTTTAATAACGTTAACGACATAAGAATTTTAACGGTATAAGAAAACTTGCTATATTCATCGACGCTGGAAGAGTAAAGCAATCGACGCATCATGTGTTTCCTTTCATTTCAGTTTATGTTGTTTATTAGTGGCAAATGTCTGTTTTGGCTAGCGTTTGTTTACGAAAGTTGTAGCAGTTAAGTTTATGTTGACTAAGGTGAAGAATCCAAAGAGGAACATCGCAGTAAGTTATCAAAAATTGCAGAGCATGCTGCTATCAATGCTCGTATTTCTTTGAAAATATTCAGCCAAGTAGACGTAGACGTTGAGGTATCGAGTGGCTTCAAAGAGAACTTCAGTTTCAACAATTGCTTCTGCTTGTCATCAATACGATTCAAGTATTGAGTGTTGCAATTGCTTAGTAAACTGGCTCTTGTAATTGTGTGTACTTATGTGTATATGTGTGTGTATGTGTGCTAACATGCTGGTTGTTGTGGTGTGATGTAGCTTCTTACTATCGAACGTTATCTGGCGGTGGTGTTACAGTAAAAGTGCGAGCGATTTGCGACAGCCGTACGATGGATCGCGTGCTTACACTCGAAACGCTGCCAACAGGAGCACAATTACAGGGGTATCCTCGAGCAGCAAGCTGCTTTCGCTTAAAAAACAATCGAAGGCAAATCATTCTGGGTATCTTCCCGCTTTCTTCTTAATAATAGATTATACTTCTTCATCCTTTTGCTGAAGTATCGCTGCTTTCAAAATTCAACTGTCTTTTTGGCTTCCATAATGCTGTTGCGTTGACATTGGAGTGGCTATTGTGATGGATATGATGGCTATATCGTAGCGGGAATGATCAACTGTGACAGCGTAGCACATTAAAATTACTCTCGGCTTTGACTGCTGTACATAGTTATTCCCGGTTTTCACAAAAAAAAATCAGGTACTTTGTTGCTCCAGTGGTTACCAAAATGTAGTGCAATTCTGCGGACTTTTTTTCATGCCCTCCTATGGCTCACTATGAAAACTGCATAAAAACCATCTAATGACGTCCATCACCGTTCATTTTGGTAAATTCTCGTGAGGACGCTTTCGTAGATGTTAGGAAGAATGCCTTAGCCTACATCTGGCTTCATAAATTTTTTACCTCAATAAAAGACATTTGCTATTGCGAACAAATTTTTGAGCCATACAATTTTTGAATCAACTACGGGTGAAAGTGCTGAGCACAAATCAATAAGAGAAAGAACAATTTCGGTTCATCAGCTTAAGCTGGATCGAATGAATCTACTTCCGTTTAAGAATTCCGACATTCCATTCATATACATGCTTCAGAACAAACCGACTTTGCTTCTCTCTAGAATAGGATTTAGTCACACTCGAGACTATAGCAGCAGGCCGTAGTAGTCGCATGTGCATGTACGTGATATTAAAGGTGTTCATTCCTTCTAATGCTTTTTATACGACTAACTAAGCATACAGGAGTCCAGTGAATGTTTAGTTGAGTGACTTCAAATACTGAAGATCTTTCTTTTCTGAACTATGCAAACCATGAATGAGACTATCTTCTCTCTTCTTTCTTGCCGGCGATCTATTATTGTTGAAGAAGGAACAGAAGAAGAGATTATTGCCAGAGCACTATTCGCTCATAATAGCATCATACTTTATCACAATCTTTTTTTGAGTTCTATATCTTCGTTCTTTTTTTTTTCGCTTTGTTCTTTCACTCATATATTTCTGTTGTTTCTTCTCGTTAAACATCTTATTATCTGGAGGGAAGCATGACAGGATGATAATAGGTTGCAACCTTTTCTGGAGTTGGAATCAGAGCCGACTCAGAAAGGAGAAAAAGGAGATGCTAGAGGAGAGAAAAGGAGGAGGGGATACTGGGAAAGGAAGGTGGTGTTAAAAAGGAAAAGAGGGCAAGAGAGGGAAGAAAATTGGAAAAAGAGAGGTTTCGCAAAAATGGGGTCGCTGACATGCTTCAATTTATGGAAAGTTGAGTTCGTACCCTTGGTTCTTTTTTGAAACTGAACCTTCAATCTGAATTCCAGTTGAATGTGTAGATCACAATCGCAACTTTCATTCGAACTTTTAGGTCGCTACTTGTTTCCTAGTTGGAAGTTCATTTCATATAGGTTAAAATCGCTGCCGCATTCTACATTAAAACCATAAATCCCTTTCCGGTATGGTGTTTTTCAAAATTTTTTGGCGGAATCAGCGACAGAATACTCTCATTCGGCGGAACCTGAGCTAAAGTTTCCGAAAATCTTAACATTTTATGCTGAATGATGCGCAAATTACGTTTTTATGGGTATTTAAAGTTCTTTAGGTGACTGTAAATTATATCTACAACCAAACATAAGGCGAGATAAGCTCATCTTAGCTCGACGATTACATAAATATTCTCTTCGTTCGTTTACTAGCAGTGGATGGCAAACATAGCCACACGCACAGCATCACAAGAGTAATAGGTGACTATCTTGACTTAGGCATTGATCTGTAGTTATTTCAGCGAATTCGATTCGTTCCCGTTTCAGCAAGACCACCCCGCTTAAATAGTTTCAGGACCGTCTAAATACGTATAGGGATAGAGAGGTAGGCTTTGTCGATTGTATTTTTAAATTATAATTAATGGCGCTTGAAACGTCAAGTGTTGCGCTGAGTTTTTCACTTTTGGTGTTATGTAACTTTGCCGCTCCATGCTTTCTATTAGGAGGAAGGTTTTTCTTTAGCATGGCATATGCTTTATGTATCGCTTTCTAGCATGCTCTGTTCTATCACTGTTGTGTGAAACTGTGGGTAGTTATATTGGTGATACGGGTGCATCGATTTGTGCAACTTTGTTATGCTGTCAGGTGGAATCGCCTTCCGTCGACATCTTCTACATTCGGAGTCGTCATGCCGAGGGATGAGCACCGCTACCTTGAACCTCGGAACGCAACATCCACGAAGCTAGTGAGGCCACCACAATCCGTATTCGCGCGACTATTCGCATCAAGCAAAGGAAGCAGCTCACCCTCCACGCTTTTGCACGGGTCTGCCTCTCATGTAAAGCTTATTTGTGCCGTCTAATGTCGGTAGTCGGAAATCGCTTTGCAACTTTCTTTCATCTTGTGGCAAGATTATGGACCTGCTTCCCAAATCACATTTTCTCCTCCCTCCTTCTCGACGATCAACACACTGATTAGCTACATTCGGATTGCGGTATCATGTTGTCTTCGTTGCATATAATAGTTCGTCATGAAAAATTAGGGCTAATTTAGCGTACGGACTTTTGAAACAGTGATTCGTATAGACATGATTTGTTAAAATTTCTGCCAGGTTCGTAGTTGTTTTGATGTCGTCGCAAAAGGTAAAAGTGACCGGTCACTTGCGTGGACAATAGTCACAATGAGAAATTATGTGCATGAATCGTCATTAGGACAATAGATGCATAGGTATTTCCGTAATGCACTAAATAGATGTGCGCACTTGTTTTTTTGTTATTTTTGGGAGTCACATTTTTAGAATTTGTCGCTTATATTGATGGCATTCGTTTCTTTTTAGTGCAACTGTTTCTTGCAGTAATGCCATTCACACAGAACATTCTATCCTGATGGCTATTACCCTCATTCTTCGTTCTGATGGCAGGTTGCATAAGTAATCAATCGTTTTAACGGTTATCGCCGGCAGGGATAAATTTGTTGCTCGTTTTTGTGATCGCATAAAAATCTGCGCAGTTTTGGTTGCTGTTTTTGATAACTTCCGCTTATTTAGCATATTTTTGATTGGAAGAAGCTTAAGGACATAAAGAAAATAGATAGTGACATTGTATGTGTTTCTAAGAATTTTTCAGAAAATATCTTCTTCAGTTTTATAGATTATGAGCTTGGAAATGGCTCATTAATTACTGTTGACTATTTAGCATATTTTGTTTTGAATAATAAAGCAGTGTTAGAGGTAGTTTTGAGTGTGCTTCTTGGAAATGAGTTCATTATTTCCAGTAGCGTTTAAATGACTATTTAGAATAATGTTGCACGAAATTTTCTTTCGGTTTATGCGCATTAACGGAAAATTCCCATGAAATAACGAAGTTTGGTTGAATATTGTGGCAGTTTATTCCGCTACGAGTGCTCTCGATTAAATGTGAGCTGTCCCGATAGCTTAGTTGCAGAACTGCTCTGTGTAATTGTCGTGTCGGATATTGTTTATTTCATATTCCGTGTCGCGTTCTTCGGTTTCCATTTATAACGCTTTCTATGCTTTTCCATAATATCATAACCGTTTAGCTTCATCACCTAAATAGAGAGGAAACGGGAGAGGTGAAAGAGGTGCGATAAAATTTGTTTGTGTAAATAAGTGATGTCGGTGGTCAACCAGTTGCTGTGCGAGTATGCATCCAACCAGCTGGGACTAGTTTTCATACATTATTAGCTTTCGAATATAATTTTCTGGTTGAAAATTTAGAATATCAGAATTCGACTGCGATATTTTTGCATAGAGTCTAATGTTTTTACGTTACTCATAATATTGGCGATAACTAATGTATGCAGTGAGAAAAGAACTATTGTTAATTTGAAATTTTTTCTAAACGTTAGTCTTTTCTTGTAATTTCTCTTCCATCTAAAATTGAATACGATATTTCTTCCATCTAAAGTAGATTATTTGCTCATCGAAGTCGCAATAGATTTTCGTTAGTGATATTTGCCCATTTGTGTGCATTTCATAGCAATAAAGAAAGATGAATCTATCTAGAGTGGATGAAAGCTTATTTATGAATGAAACGATGTGATTGTACTAGCATATGCTGTTATTGAATTCACTGAAGTTTTTGTGCTTTTGTTGTGAATGTAGAATATAATTTAGAGGCGTTTTATGGAATGAAATTTACTTTGCAATTATTAGTGACTCTAGCAGGCTTATCATAGATTATTAGTTTGGCAAGATGAGGGGAGTGGAACGAGAGGAAAAAAAGCGAGGATTTCGTATAGTTTTAATGCTAAGAAAACTAAACACCAAATTGCAAAGATTTGAAGGGAAGGCGCTAATAAATGAAATAAGGAGTTTAGCTAAGAGGATGCTTAAAGATTATTATAGCGCCTTCTGACGATATTCAGCTGCTGAGATTATTCTTATCTAATATATATGATGAGTATTTCTCTTCTCGTTGCTAAAAATTTTTCAAAGCGTTGTTACCATTAGAGGTGGGGTATTGTAAGATCCTGTTCGAAGAGCCTATGATAAAGTTGTTCTTCACTTTCTTTACTGAATCGTTATCTATTCTGCTGTATTGCAGAAGTTTTCCTAGCACTTATCGTTTTAAATTTCCGTGTTTATCTTTTTTTCGAATAGTTCTTCTGCAGTAGTTGATTAATATTCCCATCAGATAAACGCCTACTTCATTTTAGGCCATTTGTGTTAACATATGGCTTGTCTTATGATTAAACACTTAAATTCTTTTCATTTTACTCTTTTTTTCATCAATTATGTTCTCTGCAATTATTTCTGCATTATGTAGAGTCCTGTCGACTATGTAAAACATAAACTCTATATTAGTATCACTCATGCAATTCCATCGTTTATAGGCGGCAATATTATTCGGGGAATTTTTCAATGAGTACATAACAACAAAGGACTCCCAACTTTAATTTAAACTCGAATAGCTTTGTGGGGCACCTTGAAATATTATCCAGCAATATGGTACTGCAACGTTTATGATTTATTTTGGATGGTTTCTTTGCTCAGCATCATTATTGTGTTCGCCCTTTGTTATAGAGTATTTCAATTCTTCATTGCAGCTTGAACTTTGAAGTTTTAAGGCTAGTTAAGGGTACCTACAATATAGCTTTTCGTGCTTCATGAAAAATGATATCTTTCATTATTCAGTTAACGCCTTGAAAATTCCTAATGAATTTTTATTCGTTCTCCAATTGTTCCTCCGAGAAAAAAACTTGGAGAGTTTTCGAATTGTTTGATCTTTTAAAGTGCTTGTCATTTCGATAAATTATCAATGCACGAAATGAAACTAGCAAAGGGATGGAAAAACACGTTTTCTTTTTATTTCAAAGATACAGAGAATTGTGGGGCTATATTTCGGGTTTTTTTTTTTTTTTTTTGCTCAGCTGTAAAATGAGATCGGAAAAGTAAAAGAGACATTTTTCGGAAGATATTTATATTAAAATTTCGTTCGTTCTAAATTTTTGCCTTTAAATCTATGGAAATTTTATCCAACAACTGTTATTGAGATTAAGTATAATTTTTCTCTTTTTTTTTTACTTCTGGAAATTCAACATGTTTCATTTATAATTATTGAGGAGCTTGCGGCAATTCTTTACTGTAGGTATCATCGCATCTGCTATTGATGATACTAATGAAAGTGTATATTTCCTATTTTGATAAGGTTGTTTCAGAATATTAATCCATATTGCAGTCTTTTTTCATTGCCTAAATCATATTGATGAGAAAACGTTCCGATTATGTGTTGAGTTGTTGCCGAGAAAAAAAATGCTGTTTTTATTCAACATTTTCACTTGTTTATCATTTATTAAATTGTAATCGGAATGTTTTCAGAAAAGTTGGGCGTATTATTCCATATACAGCTCGAACTGCAACTGGACAACGTGATCGGACGGCTGCTTCTCGGCTTCTGGTCAGATCTCATACGCTAGATGGTCATACGAGGGCTGTACTCTCTGTTTCAGCCAATGATACAACCGTGATTACTGGATCGAAAGGTCTCAGATGTTCTCTTCATTGTGTGTGCCCATTGGATAATTAAATTTCATGTTGATCATCGTACGTTATCGATGCCACAGAATGTGTATTTACGCAACCACTAATGAAATTTTATGTAATTTGTGTTTTTCTCGAAGGACATTCTTCTTATTGAATAAGCTTTTCTTGAGTAGATCTTATGAGGATTGAGAGGGATTTCTATCAAAGTGCTTTAGAAAAGATGAAATTTTGTTCAGCAGAAATAACTTTTGCTGTATATTAGTACTAAAAAGATGGAAAAAAAGTTTTAGTATCCTACAAAGATGCACATTATGATGCAGATATAATTTCATCCTTCCAAGCAGTTCCTTGAACATCTTATAACGTTTGGCTTTTTCAATTCCTTATATTATTGTTCGTTATTATAAAAATTGGCAGGTTTCCAACGGCCGCGATGATGCGCTATATCAAGAAGCATCGTTGAAAAAATCTGTTTCCGGTGATTGCGTCAAACTGCTTCGTTAATTGAGGAGTGCTTCGTTCTTGAATCTGGAAATTTCAGCGAAAAAATTTTAAAAAAACATGATTTGTTTTATTATAGATCGTCTAGCGAAACTATGGGATTTGGAGCGTGGTATCGAGCGTTGCACACTTGGTTTGCATCAGAACAACGTGACATGCGTGCGGCTCATCCCGAATGGACATCTGGCACTCAGTGTATCGATGTCAACGGTGCGTATTTGGGATGTGAGAACCGAAAAATGCGTCTATGTTCTACACTCATCAGGACTTGCAACCGAAGGTAATATGATTGTCTTCCTTGTATTTTTTTCTTCATCCTTTGTGGCGGAATGATTGCTGTCTTCACTTTTGTGTTGTCCTGTATAGCTTCGGAATCGTAAAAATTTAGGCGGAAACTACTGACTGGATGAGCTTTAAGCTTCGATAGCAACGCCTTATCCTCTCTTGACAAACAGGAAGTCATGTTTAATTATAATTGACGATGAGATGATGATCCTTCTTGCACTGTGAATCTAATTTCTAAGATACTCAATGTCTCGAGGTCTAATCCTAAGTTAAGGAGCACTCGACGTGATATTTGAGCCGTTATTGGAACTAAATTTCAATATGACTTAATTCAGATTTTAAGAGTCACTTCATTAATTGCGTTATAAGAAACCCAGCCTATCAAACAAATTGAATTTCTTGACAGGTGGGCATTAAATCACTTTGATCTTTTGTTGATAGCACCATGCATAATGAGGTGCTAGTGTTCCATAAGCGTAATGGCGATAGTTTTAGGTGATGCGGTGCCACCGAGCCCTTCTCGTCAGAATACTGTGCCGGTTTCTGAAACTGTAATAAACGCTGCAGAGCCTGATCCCACTGGCAGGTTGGCCTCTTTATTCTGAATTATCTTCATCATCATAATCAAATATTTTTGCATTCAAGTTTATGTTTGTTTCATCAAAAAGTGTGCACCCGTCAATATTTTCCTTCCAGGCTTTTCAAAGATTTCACACCCATTGCAATGTGTCCTCATTCTACGCATTCATGTTAGCATTAAATTTTGACACATGCGTGTGATATGAGTTTATTGGTTTATTCGTTTATGTGAAGGAATGTTTTGCAGTCGTTGAAAGTAGGGCTGAATAGGTAATTGCTTTAGGATAATGTTCACTTCAGTGAAGTGCTTGAGATTGGAGTTGTTTTTGACCGTTCCTTTGTATGGTTGTCTTCATTTCATTAACATATCCTTCAGTCTCTTAATTTATTCAGATTTTTCTTGTAATTTTACATAGATGTTAAATATTCTTTTTAAACGCTGAATTTGCAGGTTGTTATTCACAACTTTCTGTGGTGATGTAAGAATTTGGAATCTAGAGAAGTTCGCAGCTATTGGTCGATTAACGGGTGCAGCTCATGGACCTCGGTTAGCTTTTACTCCAATTTCATTATTGGGGCGATTATTTTAGCAGTTGACATGCGCTCATGTTGCAGTTTTTCGAAATGTCAATAACGATATAACAATAGAATATATGTGGTTGCCATCTGTGATGAAGGGTTACTTCCTATTATCGGCTTTTCTTGGACTGCTTCCCACCATTGCAACATCATTGCGTCGAATTTAATAACTCAGTGGAATGTGCTTCGTTGAGAGATTCACTTATGCGAACAACTCACGTTTATCCAATCGCAGCCTCCTTTCAGCTTTTCCCATCCCCACCTCCTCCTTCTCTGTTCTCAGAGGTGAGATTTTAATAAAAGGACCGTCGTTATTCAGGAACGCACTTGAATGCTGCTGTCTTGCTTTGAGTTCATTTCTTCCGCTATCTTTGTTAACATCGCTTAATGAACTTTCTGAGATCTATAAACAATTCATGTGGGAGAGTTTTTGCATCGTTACGCATGTTATGCCTAGCAAGGTGTTTAGGCTCATCTCCTTCCACCATCGTTTAAGTAAGGGAACGGAACAGGTGCTAGATTGATGTTGCAAGTTGCTATTTGATTCTACGCAAGATTGCAATCACGTCAAAAAATATAGCGTGGAGAGAAATGAAAGGGTTGGGGAACAAATCAAAGGGAAGGAACACTGCGCAAAATGAAATGCAAATCGAATTAACGCTGCCGGAAATGAGATCGAGAATATAGCTAGATTTGAAAGTCAATGTGAAAAGACGGCTTCTAGTTGAAAATCGAAGTCACAAGAGGTTTTCAGCTTAACTTAATGGAATGTGGAATGGCTTCCACGAACTCAGAGGGTTACATTCTTCCAATCGATAACGAATGCAAAGTGAATCAAAATTTTCAAGATTTTGCGTCAGTGATAATTCATTTCATCGGTTCTGAGGTAGGAATTTTGAAAAAAAAAGGAATATGCATGCTTTTGCTATGTAACGACCAGGTCGCAACTATGGTCGCTTAAGGTTTTTTCATTGATTCCTAACTTTCTCCCATATAACTTGAGGTCGCAACCATTTCCGAATATTAGAATGCCTGGTATTTTCAGAACCGCTTAAGCGTTTGAATTACGTTGATGTGGCTTGTAAAAGCGTTGATGATGTTTCTATCTAGTGAACTGCAAATTGCAGCTCGGAGGTGTCGTGTTTAGCGGTCACTGGTGACTATGTTCCACGTGTGTTTACCGGCTCACGTGATCATTATGTGAAGATGTATAATGTTGAACCGTTGGATCAGGTGGTATTTGAAGCTCGTGTCGAATTCAATCCTCCACACTACGATAATGTCACCGCTATACTGCCATATGGCGATGCGCTCTTCACAGCCTCTAAAGACACGGTTCATAATTTTAATAAAAGAAACTCTTTCTTTCTCATTTTTCACTCTTCTGTTTACTGTTCTATTTTTAAATGGATTACGTATATCTGTTGATGCTGTATAACATGGGAAAAGCTCAGCAATGTTTCCTTTTTATTTTGATCTTCGTATACTTTCTCCTGACTATTTATAAACATCCTAGATGCGCAATTGATTTTGTTTGATCTTTTGGCTACCGTTGTAATGAATTTTTTCAATGAAAACGACTTCATAATCGGTATGCTTGTTTTTCATATGCTTTTTTCAAACCGAATATTTCGTTTAATGTTCGAGAGGAAAAGTAAAGCATATGATGAGGGGTGATAGTTTGCATTAGCTGTCTATGGCTAGATTTCTAAATTTCAGTCTTTTGTGATCGTTATTTGCAATTTAGCCTACTGAACATGCAAACCGTATCAAAGAATTATCCAAGTTTAGTTTTTCGTTATTTTTGCGCAAGGTTTACTAAAATTCACTAATCCACGCATTTTGAGATTTTGTTTCTTTTTTTAAATTTAAGAGTTTGAGGGATGTTTTACATAATGAATCCAATAGTAGCATTTCTGGCCCAAATGCTTTTTTGGGCCTGCGTACATGAGTCTACATGAGTCCTTTCAGATTGCCTTTTTTGTGGGGGAATACATAATTTTGCATTTGGTGCTTGTTTGTTTTGTAGCTTTAGCAAGACCGAGCAATCCTTGGGGAAGAGCGGGGAATAGTTCCGGACTCGGAGGGCTACGAGGGAGATGATTCCAAAGCCAGACGGCTGATGGGAGGAGGGGGAGGGGGGTGATTTTGAAATCGATGAGCCGCGAGAGAGATGCTCTGGGATGAGGGGCCGTGGAGGTGCTTCCGGAATCGAAGGGCACGAACAGCAAGCAAGAACTATGTACTCAACATGTGTTTGTTCTTGATCATGATTTTCTGTTGTTTAGAACATCATGCGCTTCTCGATGCACGACATGAAGAGGGATCATCTTGAATTGAAAGCACACGACAAATGGATTCTCGATATGTGCTTGCTGGATGCGGGACGACCACTTCTAACAACTGTATGCAAAGGAGGTGCCGTTAAGCTGTGGGATTTCACAAACACTCGCAAATTGAGGCTTATTGAAGAGGTAGGTATCTTGCCTGTTCCCCTGACTTTTTGCAGTTCGATTGCTTGAGCAGCTTCTAATGCTGCTGTTTTGTTAGGTCTGTTTTATTATATAAAACTATCTGTTTTTTATTCAAGAGACTGCAATATCTCATTACAACTTATATTTAAAGGGGCATTATTTGCGATTAGCGTGAATTCGCTCTCAGCCTGCCTTTTAGTGCACCAGTTTATCCCTCTCAG
>JAAVTS010003356.1:0-19986 GCA_022845575.1 Baylisascaris ailuri | reverse complement strand
GATTTTTCCAGCCTGAATTCTCCACATTTACTACGAGCGAAACTAGTGAGCAAAAATTTTTATATTATTAGAGTGTTATTTACTGATCATTGCAAATTATAAAATATGCAATCAGTGAACTGTTAAGGTTGTTCGTTGAATAATTAATTACTTGATGGATTCGATATTAACGAATGCAAAATTTACTCGAATTCAGTTGTCTCCGCTCGATATGCTTACTATTTCGTCTACACTTAGGCATCTCCATTCACTGAGGAGATGGGCGTAGAATGGCTTTTATATTCTCTGGTTGTGTTTGAAGTCCTAGATTTAGCCGTGCGAAGAAAGGACTTAGATAGGAATCCATCAGGAACTAGACGGACAGTTGCACTTAGTCCATCGCCCGCTAAGCGGTTTAGTTGACGTCTTCAGAAAATTTTTGTTAAGCCGGATGGTCGAAAGAATAGAAAGAATATTAAAACATCCCAATCAAAAACTAATCATGACTATGGTGTTTTAGCGGTTCAAAAACTTTCATTGAAATATTCATAAATTTGCTGTCTCGTCTGACGTGAATAATTCTTAAATAATGTTATCGAGTAATATTACGGTTATTATATAGTAGGAATTTCTAGTCGCAAGAAAAAACATTTATATAAAAAGGATTTTGTTTTGTATGTTCTTTCACTTTGGAAATTGGTGTTTAATATTCGTTTATTTGTAATAAGTAAAATATTTAGCAAAATAAACGAACATCGCGAAGAAAAATCCAAAAATTATTTGCGGAAATTTTTTCGAGTGAATATTTGAGAGCGAATATTTTAAAATCGGTTTTTGAAAATTTTATTGAGATTGTTTTGTTTTCGATTGCTCATTGCTGAGAAATTTTTGACACATTTTGCACAAAATCTGTCAGAATTTATGTCCTATATTCACTCTTCTTATGCTATCGATCGATTTATGCAAAAAAACATTGTACTTTGTAGCACTTTTACCAGAAATCTCTCGAGACTAGAAGCGTTGCGCTTCTATTATTTGATGATCTGACGATATTTGCTATTATATGTACAATCAGAATCTTTTTGTATATTTCACCTTTCTAAATTAATCCATTCTAATAGTTTTAATAAGCAGAGAACTAGCATGTGCGTAGAAATAATTCATAAGAACCATTTTCATATGGACAGCTTATGTTTTATTCAAAAATGCATTCATCCTAATTGATGATGATCAATATAGAGGATGAAGAGAAGAATGGACTAAAAGGTTGCTTTTTTTTTACGATGGTCGATGACAAGTGATTTCAGGATGTGATCCGCTAGAAAATTCATTTGCATATTTAACTTTTATTCAAATGCATTTGAATATTTGATATGTGGTGAGCAACCGGTCGGCTTAGTTGTATTGCAATACACAAAAATTAATTTTTAAGGGAGATCGACTTCCAGATATAGTCATCGCTGTTTATGAGCTGCAAATCAGGAGAGGTGGATGAGGTGAAAATAGTAAAGGAAATAGAAGAGACGACGAAAATAAACTGAAAGAATCGAAAATTACTCGATGAAATCGCATTGTTCCCATAATGCCAATCTGAATGTCTCCTAAAATGACAATTCGTTCAGGCTGCAAAATCAATCGGATGTTAATGCATCGCCGAGTCATCAAATACAACTACAAGAACGTACCTCTTCGAAGATTACGCTCGATGAAGAACTTTTCGATATTCTCTACGCATTCGGGTTAGTTATTTGATATAAAATATTTTCGAATGCAGAAAGACCCTTGTGTCTTGATATACGTTAAGCACTTGTATGAATTTATGCATGTTGCATATGCGTAGATCCTGCTTCCTTTGTTAGATGTTCCTCGATTGCGCAGTAAAAAAGCAACAATAGAATATAAGACGAATATTTGAAGTGTATGGACCTGACAATTGTTCGTCATATATGCATGTAATAGAGGCTATAACTGGAAAAATATGTTATAAATTCAGACCAGCTAGCAGTGGAGTAAACTAGCGATAGGAAGGCCACAATATGCTAGATGAAGAGAAAGGGGAGGGGGTGGGGTCTAGGGATTGAGTAGCTAGGGGAGGGACTGAGTTGAGTAAGGAAGCATCCTATCCATCTTATTTCCTAATATTGATTAGGTTAGTGACAATGTTTGAGAACAGTCAAAGAGCCAACTGGAGGAGCCAATAGGGCCAAGAACAAGCCATCGACGATTGGGAACGAGTGGGATTTGAAACAAAAGACTAGAGGCAGTGATGTTGTAGTTTCGGACATAAATGTTTTCATCGCAAGAAAGCACTGTACGGGTTCAGTGATACCCGTCAATTTAAAAGTTCATTGACTTTCCATATTAGGCCTTTCTTTTTTGTCTTCCTCTGTCTCTTGGTTTATTATTTTTGCTTACGGCCTATTTCTTTATGGTGTATCGCTGGGTAATTCCATAAGTCGAAAGTTACAGAATAAACTACCCATCAATAAGTATACCTCTTCTTTCATATCGAAGTATTGCATGATGAGTCTTGTTCAAGGTTTCAAGAGTGATCGTTTTTGCATTGCTGAATAACTTTTCTCAGGTGTTGCAGAAGGTAAATTTTCTTGGACTCTAGTGTAGAAGTAGACTCTAATGAAGATTAAGAGAGTATGTTCAGTGTATACTCTTATGAGCCGCAGCAAAGTGCGCAAATGTCCGCTTACGTCAAAATATGATAGCGAAACGTGCCGACTATCTTGAATATCTTGACTCACAATTGTGTCATTTAACTTCAAAAATTAGAGTACCTCAAAATTCATCTGTACCCACATCTAAATGTTTCCGCTTTGAATTAAGTGAGAGAGAATGATTGTTGATTTTAATGGTCTCTGTTATCATCATTTCCTGCCGGTTTCTTAGAACACACTCATTTTATTGTTTTACTTCATTATTTTCACTAATACTGATTGCAATTATCGGTAAATATCTATGCCATTCTAGGGCTTAAATCAAGGTCATTATACGAAATTGACTTGAATATCGTTTTTCCTTATTTTATTTACCGTATTTTAAAATTCAAATTGAGTCATTACCATGCTTTGTGATCCTTTTAAGGAGAAATCAACTACAAATCATAATCCTCTAAATGAAAGATATGTGTGGTAATTTAAGGGCTAAAAAATACATAAGTCATAAGGTGTAGAAGAATGGCGTAATGCGTAACTTGAAAAGGTGGAAATTGTAGATTTTGCATATGTAAATTTATTCACGTGGAAAGCAGAAAAAAAGATCGTAATGCATGCCTTCTTTATATTTTGAATTAATGAGGTAAACACTGGAATTTTGAAATTGAAGAAACATGAGCAATGAACAAATCAGCTAGAGGTGGAAACGAAGGGCGCCACTTGCATCAATCGACGTCGCAAAATATCTGCACTTTGTACGACAATATCTCGTGGTTAAGTTCAAATTGTTAGGCGATCCAGCTGCTAATGTTGCGAAAAGCTATCTGCACCTAAAGGGATCTCTAACTTATTCGTTTGCACTGTGCACCTCGTAGAGCTTACGTAGAGAAATACTCGTAGACATGTTTGGAAAAGGGAAGAAAATTGTGTAAACTTTTGAATTCACAATTTTAATTCCACTTTAATAAGGAAAATAAACGACCTGTCATAGGTGATAATATTTTTGTAATTAAAAGCTTAAAAATATCACATTTGCATAATGAGTGGATATTGGCTTTCATGCGTCACTTCACATTCAATTGTATGCTTCATACTTTCGTTCATGTGCCATTTTCTTCGTTCTAGCCCCATCTAAACATATTGAAATATGAGCCTAAGCTCGAAGACAAATGTTCACAAGCGTATATGCTCCGTCATACTTCATAAGCTAGTTTTTTTTCCACTGAGTTGCATTTCTCATAAGGGACTTGGCTGAAGCTAAATGCGTTTTCTTAGTAAGTAATCGCAATCAAAGATATTGCATTTTCTGAAAATTTTTCATCCCCCCAAAACCTTTTATTTATAACTCATTTAGAAGTCGATGAATTTAGCCGGAATTTATCACACTTATTGTATAAACACTTTCTCGAATGGAGGAAATAGTTCCAGCGGTAAAAATAGATGAGTTCTATGTGGAATGTTTGAAAATCTGGATGGAAAACAACTAAAAGATTGGTAGATATCAATGTCGTTTGAGACCTATCGTCTAGATAATCTTTGAATAAGCATAAGCATCGCTTTGCCAATTTACCAAAACATTTTTTTCAAACCATTTTATGAATTTTCCTTATCATTTGTACATCTGAGCATAAAAGATTTATGCGTAATATTCTGCAGTATGCCTAATATAACCTTTACAAAAAGAGAAGTATCGAGAAGATTCTGTGTGCAGATAAAATGAGTGGCTTTTATTTTTGTACTAGCCAACTCTCAAGGGGCATGATGAATTTTGAATGGCGAGAACAGAACATCACTGCTTCTCTCAACATCATTAATGTGTGGGTCTCAAAAATGCGACTAGAGAAGTGAACATCGGCAAATCTCTTGTTCTTTTGAGGTGCGAACCAAACTTTTCAATAAGCATCTCAATTATAGTAAAGATGTTTGCAACATAAGGCAGAATAGAAGCATATGACAATAAAGTTTCTGTCTTATTTGGTTATTTAGTAGGTAATTTGGGTTGATGGGAGAAAAAACGCTTGATTTCTTCCAGTATCCTTCATGATTCGGATTTTATATAGAGGAAAAGCTCAAAGGTACAAAAACAAAATTATACCTAGTCGAATGTCTTCACTCTTATGAGACCTTTGAATTCTATCAATATTATTCTGTTTCGAAAACTTTCAAACTGTTCTTTCAGATTTTTGGAATTTTCGACATCTATGAGTGATGTGTTAGACTGTTCGTCTTCTTGAGAGTATATTGGTTTCTTTGCTCTAATTAGTTTAATTACCATCAGAATTACTTTCAGCTCAGNTGATGTGTTAGACTGTTCGTCTTCTTGAGAGTATATTGGTTTCTTTGCTCTAATTAGTTTAATTACCATCAGAATTACTTTCAGCTCAGCGCTTGCACTAGTTTTTTTTTTTTTCGATTTGCTTTCTCTTATTCATCAATGCACGCGATATTGCTTTGTATGGCGCAAATTATACTAGTTTTTATAGAATTTACATATCATCAAACGTTCAGAGTTTATTTTCATATAAGTGGAAAGTTAATGAATAGGATATGAATTTTTAGTGTCTTACTAATGACAGTGACGCTACTATATGTCTGCAATAAAATTCATTATGATAATGAGTAGTGACATTAAATGATAGACATCTCAATGAATCTTTGAGAGACTATTTCAGTAGTTCATTTCTTTTCTTCATGAGGTCGACTCCAATTTATCGCTGATAAGACGATTTGCTCAAGTTAAATGTTTAATCAACAAAATCATAGCATTTTTATGTTTCTCCCTGATACCTCGTTGATCAGAAGATTGAGCGGCTGATATTATTTGAAAAAATTGGCAAGTTCTGTACATTTTATTAGTTTTGATAACTACTCTTATCGATTATTTTGGCAAAATCTTTTGTAACAATTCTTTCGGCAACATATTCATTATTTTTTTCGTACAGTATAGGTTTCATGATGAGTTGGGTAATTATATCTATCTATATATTTATATATCTGTATTTCTGGTCCATAGTTTGCAAGGTGGCAAGAATCTTAGCGAATAAAAAGGAGGATTTCATTTTCTATTTTCTTTAGGCCAATTCATTCAGTGTTCAAGGATGAATAATTACTGTTCAACTTTTTCCGACACCCAGATGTCATTACGATCGACTCACTTATATTAGATCAAGGTGATAACATATAATGCACTCTAAGCATATACCAATAAACTGGAGAGGTATGTAGCTCATTTCAAACGTCATCGGCGTCTGTTTCAAATGCAGAAACCGGATGAAAATTACTCTCAGGTGAGGTCCGAGCTAATGACCACCTTCCTTCCTCTCTGGGTTTCGATGCCATATATAGGCAATTACTTATCTCTACCATATGAGGAAATAAAAACAGCCGGCAGAATTATTGCACATTGGGAATGTATTCAATTTTAATTTCAGATATTGGAATCGTTATTTTCGACTTAACCGACAGGTGAAGTTTTTGGTCTAATAAATCTTCTCTTAATAATTAGTGGCGCTAATTCCATCAAAAACTGCATATACTATGGTTGGAAATGAAACATAAGCGTACAGTACGTCTGTTTACTTGTTAAAATTGCAATAGAGTGAAATGTGAAGATAAATTACTGTAGAAGTATGATGGAGCAATTGTCCTTATGAATTAGTACTCATAATGTGACTAGTTAGAGTGTAAAACTTGAAAATTGATGTCTCTATGAATTTAGCACGGGGCTTATAAAATGTGACATGCCCTCATAAATTTCTTATTGCGCGTTTTTAGTTGCGCATTGATTTGTGGATAACATAGTGTGAGATAAATGAACCGCACTACAACGCTCAGAACAAATGATAGGTGCATAGAACAGAAAGAATAATTAAACTAGGAAATTAATTGAGTATATTGAAAAACGCCAAAATCGGAGTGAAATACCAATGAAGATTGAAGTTGAATTATAATAGAATAAATGCATAACACATTTCGATCTTGAATTTTTGGGTTAGTGAGCATTGTGGCAGAGCGAACGATTAATGACATAAAAACTCACTGGCATATGCTCCAACGTTAAGCTCATTTATTGGTTGTGCATT
The DNA here is from genome assembly GCA_022845575.1 of Baylisascaris ailuri. Classification (NCBI taxonomy): domain Eukaryota; kingdom Metazoa; phylum Nematoda; class Chromadorea; order Rhabditida; family Ascarididae; genus Baylisascaris; species Baylisascaris ailuri. Next base: position 13,259 of record JAAVTS010003356.1, on the reverse strand, counting down.
GTACACATGCATTATACAATTCGTAGATAGGCCAAAAATGGTTTCAATCTATTTTGAGATATATTCCTTCAAATATGCCAGGAATTTGATGTTTTTGAGCTAAGGAAGAAAATGGCATGAAACAATGCAATATCAATAGAATATTGCTACTTACTTCGAGCTCCTAGAGCTTTAAACATCCTCTGGAAGCAACTTTAATGCTCTTGCGTATAGTTGCTACTTGATTCAAAGTTACAAATTAAACAGCACACTGAATGTCGCTTGAGAATTTGATGTATTGCGTTTCCGCGCTCATAAACTCGAGATTTATTGCATTCAACACTCTCGAAAAGAAATTATATTCGAAGGGGATATCGATTATTGATTGATTGACTGATTGATTCATCGCACAAATATAATTTTGTTCAATAGCGCCAGCTACAGTTAATATATCTTTATCATTCTGTGAGCGCATTGACTGATACCGCCATCGATACTGATGGAGTTGTCCATTCTAGGAATTGCAAGACTTCTGCGTGATTCCGCCTGATTTTTTTTCTAATTTATGTAGTTGCAAGAATTTTGAGTGTGGACCACTTATTTACTGCGACAGTAAAGAAACTGAGACGTCTGTGGAAGAGTTCTTCCCTCAATGCTAATAATAGCTACTCTCCGAGGAGTGCTTCTACATTTCGATACTAAATTACTGATCCCCTTTAATGGTCCCTTCGTTGTTAATTTTATCGCTCCATTTGTTGATCATTATATGAGGCCATTTATTTCTTTCAAAAGCCTTTAAACGATAGGTTTAAGCTTGCGTCGGTGACCAACTCTTTGAAGTATATAAAAGAATCGAACGAAGAAAAACCATGTAGAATCTTAGTTCAATGATTTGCATTATATTTCTATTTCCCATAGGCGATATCCGCTTTCTCCATACGTTCGTCGGCATCGTAAGTTCACTCGTCATCCTTTAGAATTTGATAATCATGATAACAAAAGAAAATAGTTTCCTTAATGGGCTGCGAGTCATATAGTGTCAATGGAGCTACAGGCACTATCGTATAGGCATATACCTTATAACGACGTATTCGAACTGGTAAGGTTGAATCGCAAAACATACTGCTGAGGGAATTTGGTCACCCTTACCGGAACCACTTACTGGAGCAGAACCACTGAGCAGCATAATCTGAAGTTAATCAATTTTCTGCAAGTATTGCAGCATCGTCAATAAAACTGAGATTAGTCAGTTTTCGCAACGAAAGGCGTACGAGTGAGTTGCTGTCACATCTATAAACTTTTATTTGCATTATTACATCTGCCGAGTAATTGAGTGGAAACGGTTATAACATCGATCCTTGCCTATATTTGGCTTTCGTTTCGAACTCGCTAGAGGGGTGCTTCCTTGCCTACATTCTTCCTCAAGTAATTCTGTTCATTACTAACAAAGAAGGCATTTCGAGAGAGGCGCCATCCTCCCTGAGTACTACTGGCGGATATCACTGTCGGTGATGCCAAATACACATGCTAAATCTATGAAGGCAATAGCATTTATGTTTAACTCTCTTCTGAATGACCTCTTTGAGCACGATAATATTGTCTACTATACTTCATTCATGACAAAATTCGGCTTGCTGTTCCCTTATTACCAGCTGCCAATGCGATTATAAGAATCTGAGAATTACATTTGTAATAACTTTCTGAAACAAACAAATAAGGCTGCTTATTACTCGTTTGTTTTTCGATTAGAGTCTTGAACCATTCTTATACAGCACACAAATTGAACGTATCCATTCGTCAGATGTACATTGCGTATTCATATCTCTGTTAGCAGTTGATATAAGGCCCACACTCCCTGATTGTGAGGTATTTAAAGAAAGCAGATGAAACGCCTTCGATATAAAGGTCGAGAATATGAAAAGATGAGTGCAAAAGCATGTTCTGATTTTTTCCTCTAGAAGCCTCTAGAGGAAAATCTCTAAAGTAACAGCGGGAAAGAAATATCTATGTGGCTAAGCTATAATTCCCATAGCTAATTGCTTCAAAATGCATTTTATGCGTTTTAAAATAATTCCTACCTATCGCATAAAATTTTAGATTGAGTCATAATAGGTTGCTTTTCACTAACTGGTTTTTTTTAAACGTCCAGGTAGAACTCATCAACCTCAAAAATGCAGGTAGTTGGAATTTTTTTTTTTTTTGCACGATTTGTTTCACTACCTCTAAGAGCGAAAAAGTTGCAATTTTGGCATTACTCATGCTAAATAATTGAAAGCTAACACTTCGGCGATTTAGCTGATGAAACGTAGTGGGCAAATTGTAGCGATGTTTTATTCCTTACTATAGCTTCTCATCAAAAGTACACATTCTTTTAAGTTGGATTATCGCCGCTAACGCAACAGTCATTGTAAATATTGCAGTACTGCTTGGCATCGGCTATCGAGAAAATTTCTATTTTCTTCCGTAATTTTCAAATTCTTTTCTCAATTATTCTCGATAAATTTGTTGCCAATCATAATAGTGTTTTCAAGGTATTGAAAATTGTATTGTCGTTTGTGTGAATTTCTTGAAGCGGCAATTTTTTAATGACTCAAAAAAAACGAATCGAATTATTGGCATCATCGACGTTCACCATAGTCATTCGAGTTCATCTCGTCGAAATCTTTATTCAGCTCGTCTTCATAGGTGAATTAATTTCCTCTTCTTTCGTGCATTTCCGTTTCATTGAGTTATTTCCTATATGTCCGGATGGAATTCCATAAAAATGAGAAAAACCAATCTGAAATTTCACTATAGGCTAACCATAAATATAGAGGACATTCATCAATGATTTGATTTCGTATTTTCCGGAAGATTTCCATCGAAAAAAAGAATGCCCTTTGCGCAACAATTTATTTGCAAGATGAGAGTGGTGCGTTAAATAAATGCATAGAGGGCCTCGTTGATTACTTATTGGTTCGACGTTTGATGAATTGTTGCAATTGTTTTAGGCAACGAGAATGCAAATTCAATTTGCACGCTAGCTAGAGAGGCGAATTGCAATTGAAGAAATAATTGCGAATGAGGATAGGCATATCCTTTCGTATAGTTAGCCTACCGAATTATCATTAATGTTTATTTAACGATTAATGTCCCCTCTTTTAATCAACAATTTTCACATAACATCCTTTGTAAACAAACGACGTCATCAGTTTTTGTGAATAAAGTATATCACTGATAGAAGTTCTGTAACACCAGCTCATCAGCTCACTTGTAAAGGTGTCGTCTTCGTTACTGTGTCTATGAACGTGAAGTGGCTACGCTGTTATCACCGTTAATATCTTTCGTCTCCATCCTCCAATCCTCCCACCCCCTTATCTGTTTATGCCAGTATTTTAAATTTCATGTCGTTTTCCACACGAATAGGTCAGGCGCTTTAATTCTAATGTACTTTTTTGGTATGTTCGGAGTAAATCAATTTACGTTTCCTTTATGCTTACAAATGGAGAGAACAATTTGAATTTTCGAACCGTTGAAAATATTATACATAATGCAGCTAGGAGTGCAATTCCATTCGAATATTGAGTTTACTCTTTGGTATTGTTCAAGTATACAATTTTTGCAAATTGATTATTTTATGACGCCATATTCTTCGCCTGATCTTAAGCAGCATCTCTTTAATCCACTCTGAGTTGATATTAAAAAATTTAAGAATCAAACGAAAATTCCAAAAATTTCCTTTTGAAAATTCTTTTCATTCATTTAGTTATGTCTTTCTTTCATTCAACTACAGGTCTTTCATCTATTAGATCACAGGTTTTTCATCCATTGAGTTATAGATCTTTCACTCATTCACTCACAGATTCTTCATCTATTTACTCAGAGGTTTTCATCCACATCTATTAGATAAAGCTTGAGGTCATCCTTTGCTGTATTTCATTAAATGATGCGAAAGTTCAACCAATGGGATGCTTTCAGGATTGCCTATACTCTTCATTGAAATCTAAAAGGCAACGAGAGGGAATTTTCACCAGTTTTGAAATGGCGACATGTTGTCATAGTAGAAAATTTCTTAGAACGCTTCCGAGTAAGCACATGGAGTTTTCAATCTTTTATTTGAAGAGAGGGAGAGAGTGAGAAAGAAAGAGCGAGTCAGTGGGTCTGCACGTTTCTTATTTTGCAAGATATTTGGCATATTTTCAATTTGTGATAACTTCCCATGAGTTTTGCTTCGAGTAAATAAATGAAATACATAAGTCCCAAATTTTCTAAGCCTGACTATGTCCTCTTCTACGTGTGCTTTTTACGTATGCAAATTCTAAGGCTATTAGCATACGTCGTACGGTTTCATTGCTACTACTCAAAGACCAGTTGTTAACAGTATTTCGATTACAGAGTTTTATCTTCTATCATGAAATGAAAAGAACGTATTGAACTAGTTCAACATTTGCCTAAGCCGAGAAAATGATAATGCTTATCAATAGATATGATAAAGTTTGATAAAAAAACTCGCATGAGCTATATAGGCATATTACATCGTAAATTTTGTTGTTCTATCGGCTAGTAGATGTGCAGGTGGGAGAACGCTTGCCAGCTTGAACGCATCAGGCGGTAAGTTGCTTGCTGCCTAATCCACCAGGCGGTATAGCTGTGAGTGCATCGCATGGCGTTGCTTGCCGCGTTGTTGTAACAAATCTATTGCGACGCTTCACGATGTTCTTACACGATGTGTGCCGCAACATCACGCATCCAATTTCACTTCGAATTTCCTCTGTTTTATATCACTTATCATGTATATTTGATGACATCTAATTAGGCATGATATCTGCTATATAACTTCGAGCAGAGGTCGATGATTGTGATAATTTTTTAAAGAAGATTTAATCAGAGATCTAAAGCATTTTCAAATTCTTTCATAGAAATGAATTAGCGACTAGTTTCCGAGTTCTCGGAAATATGGTCGCTTTAAAGATAGAGTTGGGGGAGAAAGAAGGGTTTGGGAACGTGGAACTTTACCTAAACAAAATTCTTCAACGTGACCTAGCGCATGTTCTTTACGTTTCACATCCACCACAATTCTTGAAAATCTGATTCGTGAGTGTCACTTCACTAGTAATCATTAATACACTACTATCAACCCCTCTATGTGCTAGAGTTGTTGAAATGAATGAATATGATATTATAATACGTGCTATTCAGCGTAACGATGATAGCGCTAAAGTTATATTCGTTGAGTTTATCATGTTATCACTCGGACAGCTTATCAAATTATCACTCAGAATGATATTTTCCGTTTGAGGTTTTTTTCGGAATTTTCTTAGTCGGAAAAATTTCAAAACTTTGTGTTATGCTTTCATATGATAAGCCTCAAAATTATAGGCGCAAGACGCATACGTTGAAAGTGGACCAAAATTTTAAATATTTTGGCACCTATGTATCTATATCGTTATTTTGCACCCATACAGTATTCTGTCTTGCCAATAAATATTTCTTTCTCATAATATAGTCGCACAATTATCTAGGAATCGATTAGCTTTTCAGAAAAACCTTAGTTTTTTTTCCCTACTTTCTGTATCTTCGCTATTATATTGATCAGAAGTTTAATGCTGTTCATCAATCGAACGCATTCTCTTGAAAAATTTGATAGGAGGAGTGTTTCATTTATCAGCCTTTGTTACCATAGCAATTATTACTATTACTTCTAATTCAAGCTATATCCGCATCGTTCCAGACGTTTCGATTTTGCTAAAGAATTTATAATATAGTGAATTATAGAGGCCATAGCTGAAATGTTCCAAATACGCAACGTTTTTCACTTGTTATAGCTGGAGCCCTCCATTGACGTTGAAGGAATAGTTGACCCATTCAGCGATGTCAGAATGGATCTTTTTCTGCTAAAAAGTTTGAAAAGAAAATTGGATGGGTTTTTCTTTCACATGAGATATTAGCACTTTAATCGATACAGTTAAATCACGAGTTGCTTTAGAAAATAAAAAATTCATGGTCCTCTCAAGATAATACTCCAAAAAAATTTTACTTTCATGTAAAAAAAAATGTTTCATTATTTTAGATTTCAAGTCCCATATAGGCAGGCCCTATATTTCAATTTTTTGTAATAGGTGTAGCAAAAGTCTCAATAATAAGTTATAGTTTATCTTAGCTATGGTTATTTATCTTTTTTTTTTTGCTAGTGATAATCACTTTTTTCTTCTATCAAAATTTTTTCTCACTTATGTTTTTATCCTTCACGCTGCTGCATATTCTTATGCAATTATTAGTTTTTATTTTCGTTTATTAAAATTTCCCATTCACAACGTTTCTTGCTTCAAAACCTACTGAATACAGTTTTAGCATAAATTGTCACTAATAACCAGGCTTGAGAAAATAAACAATATGCAAATTATTCAGGCACTTATATACAATTAATTGAAACAATACGGTATGATGATTAAAGCATTGTGTATTTATGAATGTGTTTTTCTTGTATACAATGTCTTGCTCTTGAATATTGATTTTGCACCTTGCAGGTGCATATATATGTGTATATTTAACGTGCACGTTAAAAGTGCTCATTAAATGCACCAATGTTTGGCACTTGAGCCAACATATTGAATCAGGTTGCAAGTTTCAACTCCACTGATCGCTTATTAAATGAGGAATAGAGCGCTTATCTTAGGAGATAAATAATAATGCAGCTTAAGTCATTAGTCGCCTTTCCTAATATTTTCAGTACTGTATATTGATATGCTTCAGTAAGCGAATGTTATATGATTCACACAATTATTTTTTCTTCTTGTACGCATATATTCGATATTTATATCGCTGAACAAAAAAAATATGAGTTTTTGATGTATGGCATTTTTAATATCTATCAGAAAGCTCTTCATCTCGGAAAATTTAAGCTTTAGAATTAAAATTATTGAACTGCCAACTTGAAAGTGTTACTAGATTCAGCGAGGTATGTCGATAGAATCGCATCTGTTTGCGTTATTAACAAGATGATAACATCTGTTGCCTATCCTTCTTGAGCGCATATCAAAGCAAAATTTCCGCAGCAATCCTTTACAATCGCTTCATTTGTTTGTACACATAGGACTACAACAAGTAGCTTACATTCGCTGTACCCAGCAAAGATCCTTATAGTTTCATTTCTAGGTTTTAATCTTGAAGGCTGAGATGGTCCGGTGCTAGTAAGAGTCAACGGAGTAGCTTTACTCATTTTAGACACTTGGAAAACGTTGATATAATCGATAAGCAGTTATGTAAATAAACTACATCTACGGGCTGGCACACGTTGATAGAATTAAACAGGTGTCATTTTGTTCGACTTTCTTCATGTCTAGATAATGTTAGCTGATGTGGGAACGCTTCAAGAACTGTTTGATAAGAAAATTGAATGAATATATGGCTATTTGATTATGCGGTTTTGTTGTCTCGTTTTGAAAATTATACGGCACTTAACGAATCATTTAAATTGAATAATTGCCGTTTAGCGACCCAACCAGTTTCGAGATTAGCAATTGAGCTGAGCGGTTAATGGAAGACACTCACAGCGATGCTGAGGTTTTACCTGCGGCACTTTTGGCGAGGCCAAGTGTTCGTAGAACCTCAGTATTTTCGGATTTAATAACAATTTTTCGACGAAGTACGAGCAGCAGCACCTCTCATCATCATAGACTATATCATGCTCGACGACCCTCTGATAAAGATCGCAATGCAGGATTCATTCCGTGAGTGCGGCATACATATCTTTTTTTTTGAATTCCTATTTTTCAATGAATACATTTGTTATCGCTTTTTTAATGCTAGACTACCGATCTGTCAATATGAGGTATATGTCTGCATTGCTAGAGTCTCATTCTGCAAAGGGAACTATCGTTGAGTGACAATTCACCTAATTCACATATATTTTTTTCTATGATTTTAATTTTTTTTCTCGATTTTTAAGCGCTTACATTCCTCCCATGAAGTATCATCCGCATGCCTATAAAGATTATTTTGGTCTTTTATTTTCTGCAATACATCGGCTTATTTCCTTTACTATCGTGTCTCTAATGGATTATTTCATCGCAAAATCACCTCGTCATCTCTGTTTTTTTTTCATTGAATTACTTTTGTCCATTGATGTCCATATCAACATCCTTTCATACGCTTGTCCATATGTGATCATTCGGTTACCAAACCTCTTCCTAGTGGGGCAACTCTTTCATTGTCTTCATATGATCATACTGACTTATGTACCATGCTAAACAACATCTAATCTTTTAAAAAAAACATGAGATTGATGCGAAATTGTTGCAGCACATTGTGCGAAACCCGTAACCGATTATCAGAACAATTTTGTTGATATTACAAAAAAGAATACAATGCAATATGTTCCTAAAAGAATGCGATATTAAATGCGCATACAACTGTATCTGATAATGCTACGGTACGGCGATAATCAGTTCGATTTCTTTCAGAGGTTTATAGCCCTGCATTTATTTATGTTGATGATTTGAAGATGCCGATCATAAGAGAATTACTCCACGGAGGTTTAGAGATGTTATCAATTTTTTGCATGCAATCGAGAAAACTGCTTACATCTATTCAGTCGATTAAATTTAAGGTCAACAAGTGCATTAAATGAATAAGAATTATATAAGTTGAGTGTATGAATGAAATACAAACATTATTTTTCCGAGAGTTGTTACCGAATGCGGTCCTCTAATATGGAAATTCGTTTTCGGCTGAATGCTATAGACTTATCTTCAGTCAGCCGCGTCAACAATGCTATTGGTTCCTCTGAAATTGTCGCTTCAGCTATCATTTATGTCACTAAAATCGATGCAAACTGCCTATATGTATTAAGTAATAATCACTACAAAAGCTACCTTTGTCGTCTAGATGCACTATAATTTGAAATGCAGCTTCTTCCTCTACAACAAACTACAACAAAATCTCTTTGATTTATATGCTCTAATTTCTCCTTAGTTTGATCAGACGTTTAGTCACCATAATCACAAAATGGAGAGATTGGTTCATTCACATAAACTGGCAGGACATCTTCGGTTGGCAGCAGATGATGAACCATGGCCGGTTATAATCTAGGTTATAGTTGTAGGCAAAAACTGCAGTTAAGTGAGTCCATTTTAAAAGTGTAAGTGTAGCGTTAGAAATTAAGAGAAGAATATTGCAGTGAATCCGAGGCGTTTTTGGGCGCAGATGCTTCAGGCGCAGGCGCCGGATTGAATGGACACGGCGACGATGAGGAGGAGGGTAAACCGATGACACGACAAGTACTACTCGATAAAATTCGGCAGAAAAAGGAAGTCATCGGTAAACTTCGATGCCAACCTTGGTCAATGAATCGAAAACGAAGGACACTTAAGCAAGTCTATGCATCATTTAAAATCTATTCATTTAGCAATACTCTTATGTATAAAAAAGCGCCTTAGATCAATTTAAATATATCATGAACTAAAAAATACTTGAAATACTTCTTATGAAAGAAACATTTGTACGTAAAGGGATTTCGAGAGTAGTTTATAAAAGAGATTAATTTGACTATTATGTAAATCTTTTATATGCAAAATGATTGCTTATGTGATCAAACGATCAGCGAATAATTTGCAATAATTTCAAGCATCTTTCTGAAACTATTATGAAGAAAACAATAGTGGAATGAGGAGTATAGATGAGATGATATGTGTCCACTTTCTATAGTAAAATTTCGTCTAATATAAAAAGTATCGAATATAAAAAGAAAGTGTATATTATGTTTTTTTTGCTATTATCATCGTTATTTTTCTCTTTATAAGCGCAGAGTATTCGATGTTTGAAATCAGATTAAAGCTATCCTCTATTCTTCTGAAGTGATAAATATTCATTTCGCTAATACAAAAAATATTTGTGTGATCGTATTCTCTTGTAATTTTAACAATGTAAATTCCATGGGAATATTTTTTCATTAATTTTCCCTTAGAAACAATCCCAGTTTAGCATTATTTTATTGATTCTAGCAATGATCCGATTAACATAACGCACAAATATGACTGCATTCCATATATTCGATTGATGGGAATAACACCCAGCTACTGCATAATAGAATTTATAGTGGTGCTATCTCTGGATTTTTGTGGAAGCGTAGGAATTAAATACTTGATGAGTGCTCATATGCGCTCTCGATCTTGCCTGAGGCAAAATACGAGCCAAATCAATGAAATAAACCAAGATGTTTGTGCGCTTGCATATGTATGACGATCTCTGCATGTGTCTGTTAAATGTGAAATGACTTGATTGACGATAAGCGAGAGATATTTACAGGTTGGCACAAAAGTATTTAGAGCAACATGAATCACGGGTATCCAAAACTCACTTGTACAAAGAGGAGCTAAAGAAGCGTTGGCGAGCCACATGTCGATGGGTGGATAATATTCGTATTTATTTGATTCCTTGGGAAGCGAAAATAAAGCGAATTGAAAGTAGGTTCACTTTTTTCAAAAATTCAATTTTTTTTCGTGTTTTCATCGCGACTTATGGTTGATTTCCACTAGCCTAGCTCTCTCTACGTGTAGCAGTTTCCTCACTCTCGAAAATGGCTTTTCACTTCTTTTAATCTGATCAGAATGACGGAAGAAAACAAATTTTCTTTATCACTGCTATGTAATTATTCTGAATAACACCTATAAATAAGTGAAAATACCAAGGGGAAGGGGAGGATAGGGAGGTAGGGGAGGTGGGAGGCAACTGAAGCAGGCATTGGAATTTAGACCTGAAATCGATCGTTAAACAGATTGTGTTTGAATGGGAATAACAAATATTGTGTAAGAATTGCGTTTAATACTAAGGGTTGAAATGTTTGCGCTGCTAGCATAATGCGGTGTTGTAAGAATGGCATTTCATAGTAAGACGTCGTCTGTTGTACTCATAGAAAGAATCTGCCATCAAAAAAGTGACGGATTGCCGATCGGTGATTGTTGCTGATCACAAAATGTCCACCATTTCACTTATTTTCACTCATACGCGAACAACACTTGCTCATTATCTAACGGCAAACTTGAATGTCGACGTTGATGATAACAATGATTACGTCAGAAGTATTATTGAAACAGCCAGCAGCTAACTGCTTCATCGGTTTCATTTAGTAGACAATGTGGATTTTTTTTATTTTCATGGATAATTCGGAGAGATCCAGGGTGATCGAAAAAGATACATGAAGGGGTTTTCAATTGGAAGGCAGAGCAAGTGCAATTTAAATGCGCCACAATTATAGAAGCTGAATCACCTTTGACGGAAACACATCGATCCGTTGAGTCGAAATAGATCTCGCACTGATTTCTTTGCCGATAGCTGCAAAGATTTCCTGGCGATGCAGTAATTGTTGCAAATAACTTTAAATGGACGGGAAATGATAGAACGAAATGAATAGAGTGTGCGCAGCTCAATGTTGTGCGACATGATTTGTTCCGATAAAGAAACTTTTCGGCGAGCAATAAGCGACATGATTTGTTCCCTAATAAAGTCTAATTCCCATAAAACGGGTCGTCAACCTACCTACCCGATTCGCGAAAATTCTTCCCTCCGTTAATTATTAGATTCACCAGCCATTACTAGATTCACCAGCCAAAAAAACAAAATTTCCAGGTCATTTCGGTTCTGTGGTTTCTTCATATTTTACGTTTCTTCGTTGGGTTGTGTATATAAATTTGATTATAACGATGATTGTTATTTCCTTCATTGTCATTCCAGAGGTAATTATTTATTATTAAAATTTCATTCTTCTACTTGATTTCTTTAGCTGTGGAATATTATATGTCCATAGAAACACTTTTATAATATAAAAGTGTATTTATAGCAAATGTGATAATCTTTTTGCTTTGTTTTGTTTTGTTTTCTTTCTTTTTTTTTCTCATTGTTTAGTCGCTTATAATGAGAAACGTTGTGATGCATAGCTGCAATGTAAGTGTCGAAAACAAACGCTAATCTAGACAGTGAATGTCGGCGATTCTTTCACCGCAATGAGATCATCAATCACGTAAATTGCAACCTCTTCATTAGCAATAGAATTTCAGCTCAAAGCATTTGATCATTTTTGAAATTTTCTTCTTTATTGAATTTTTTGTTTACTATCTTTAGTAAAGATTAACAGATAGTTTTGCACAATTTAAAAAGTGCAAGGAAAAAAAACATAAAGAAACACAGCAACTAACGTCGAAATAATCTCTTTTGCTGTCTTATTGGTAATTATGAAAATATAAGTTATTTTACGGCAAGAATTAAAAGTTAGAATGTATTTGAAATCTAGGAATGGATGATGCGGGAAGTCGATGTACTAGTGATAAATAGGTAATATTAATTAGCATAGTGATAAATAGATATGATAAAGGAGGTAATATTAGATGTACTTGCATGATGTCGAATTTTCACTCTTCTTAAGGCAACTGTGAAAATCACTGCAACACGATGGTAGATTTTTAAAGCGCAGATTCATTTCTTAAGAGATGCTAGTTGCTGAGATTTCAATGAAACTTTGCGTGTTTGAATGACTGCTTAGGAAAGGCTTATTATGATGTTCAGCAATCGGCTATAAATCTCACTTAGTACCTTGCGAATCTATAGCTGCTGAATTCACAGCATTCTACAGCATTAAATTTCTCTTTCATACCATAAAATTTCTTATATTCGTTACTTTGAAGTTTTTTTTTTTAGAAATTTGCTACCCATTTGTTAAAACCAATTTATCAAGATTTAAATACATTCTATATATATTTGAACAATATGCGTCTATGCATAATTAAGGCCTTTGTGATTATGCAATGAGTCTTATTCACGAAAATTTATACTAGTTCAATAACGTGTTTTGACTCTTCATCTCCTATTGTACGTTACGTTATTATTGATACATCTCTATACTTGGAACAGTTATTAATATCAATGATCGTTCGAAGCGATCGTTAAATTTAGTCTGAATGGAACCGTATTATTAGTCACTGTAGTGGAAACATTGCCAATTCAAAATGCGATGTTTCAGTTTTCCCAAATATCGCACATATCCCAAAATATAATCACAAATAAGAGCGATTCCTCCATTTACCACAATCTGACTGCTTTGAATCATTTTCATTCTTTTTCCTCGGCTACATAACGAATTGTTTCTAGGTGCTGGCAGATGCAGCCGCAGATGAGGGGCGCAAAAACCGAACAGAGTCAAGGAAGGTGATCCCTAGTAAAGAACGAATTCACGCCGATGAGCTGCAAGTCGTCTTACACTTTGACGTAAGTTCAAAACTTTGGTGGTGAACTGTTGTTGGTAATAGGAT
>JAAVTS010003354.1:0-14031 GCA_022845575.1 Baylisascaris ailuri | reverse complement strand
CCCCCCCCCCCCCCCCCCCCCACCCAACTCTTTTTCTTCACCAGGATGACACTGAAAGAGCGATATGAAGAAAAGAGGTATGAAACGCAAACATGTATTTTTTAATGTGGGATTATGTTTTAAGAACGATAGTGGATTTTATTTCGCGAATAATTTCTCGCCGAAATGTCAGGTGGAGGCATTCGAATATCACCTTTGGAAGAGACGGGAAATTTACTGGAAAGCGCACCGCCTAAAAAGCACGTTAAGCAACAGGTGGGTATATCAATTTGTTCGATAGTTTGATACGTTATACGAGGTGCATTCCAAATGCTAACTTAAGAAGTGTCAATTTATTACAGCTCTTTATTTTTTAGAAGCGTATCTCACAGTAAAGAAAAGAAAGGGATGGTGATTGCAGTAGAGTTTTTAACGAAAGGTTCCCCTAAGGATGTTCTTTATGGTGTTGCTTTTTTTTAGTTTAGTTTTTTTTTTCTAAATTTTTTAATTTGGTTCTAGCAGATTATTGAGGGGGAATTTTCTTATTCTTGCGCATTGAACTACTATTCGATGAGCTCAATAAGCAGCTCTTATGAATTGCAGTTCCATGGTTGTATGAATTTTTGCCGATATTTCAATGTGTTTATTTGTAATGCTAAATTTTTGTACTTTTTTTTTTTAGTTATATCTTTTATGGCGTTTTATATATTGACCATAAACAATATTAGTGACTGAGAATGGATGTCTGTTGTAATTTACCCTTATTTGAGGGGACACCCGTCTGTTTCTAGTGCGACTCACCCGTACCTTTGTTTATATTTTTAGAACAATAGTTCATCTATCTATATAGATCACCGGAAAATAGTCTTTTATTGGCATCGGGTGTTATACTTACTCTTACTCAATCATTCGAGAGAAGTAGCTTAAACTTTTTTCGTGACATCTTTACATATAAAAAAATATGAAATAATCAAAATTAAAGGTTTTTATTCGTAGATGAATTGTAAACTTTCAATCTTGAATCGTTGTTGAGTGGGCAACTACAGTATCCTCCAGTTGACAGATGCCTAAACTATTACACAAAATTTCATCATCTTATGTAAATTTTCGAAGCATTCTAATGATGAATGATGATGTACTAAACATCCCCCACGTGATTGGTGATCTCATCATCGAGAGTCGTTCTTTGATCACTCCGTAAAACGTAGGTTTGTGAGCAGTTGTTTATGTAGATGCATTTTGTCTCACCTGTCTATCTTAGCCGTCCAATATTAAAAGCGTCAATAAGTTCATTTGTAAATAGACGATAGTTTTTGGCTAGTTGACTGTTCATATGACACTTCTACGCCCCATCAACACCCTTTTTCTTTCTTCATCGGAATTCATTCCGCTTCAGTGATTAAATGGCACATCTAATTTTTTAATAGTCTTTAAATTTTCCTCTTTTTCAATTTTCGTTTTTTTTAGCCTCATAATACTATATGAATTTGCCGGAAAGGTGAGGGGATATTCTGCATCTTTATTGCATATCCGATTTTATCCACTTTTTCCTGCATCCTGCTAATTATCTATACCTGTTCTTGAAGCTAGTTATAATTTTACCGTCTGTAAAGAATGTTGAATCGGCGATGAACTTGTGATAACGAGTAAAAGCACATTTCTTTGGCTTCAGGTTGTCGTTTGAGGTCTTAAGCCAGCTTAGCGCAACTTTTTTTTTGGAAAGGTTGGAAAATAAGTCAAACTTTTTCGTTAAATTTTCAAAAGTCAAAAACCTCGAAATGATGTAGTGGATTTTTCAGTTGAGAATGAAGTAATGCATTTGAAGGATGTGCTTGGGAATGAGTTCTATTTCCAAACGATTGTTTTTCAAGTCTTCTTTCCTGAGCTAAACTCTGGTAAGTGGTGAAATAACCTCCACCCATTTGCAAATTTGTTTAGCCAAATTTTCCCCCTCTGGGGGGATTTTCCACCTTCAAGTGTTACTGTAAAAGCGTTTTTTAATATAACTATCGAAAAGTAGACATAAAGAGGCGTTTATCTTGCCAGCTAGCTGGTTCTTAGCAATTTTTTTGCAACGTTTTCAAGTTCAAACATCGCTTGCTAAGCACGACATCGCTTAGGCAGAGTTTTTTTTCGGTATTGGAGGAAACACATCCTAGCATTAGCAGTCTTTATTGGGGAAAATACCGTTTGGTGGTGCTCGTGCAGTCTAATATAGGTAGTTCCGTTTAGCCGATTAGAGCAGCTCTAATATTTTAGGGACTAATATTTAAAAGATGGAAGAAATACCAAAAATTCCTCCTTATACTCAATACTGTTCTACGAATTCGATTACTTTTTCTACAACTTTTTAAATATGTAGCCAATTGGTTTAGTTTTTTTCCTTTCTCTTCATTACTCTTAAGTTTATTTTTTCTAATTGTTATTTAAAATTTTTGAGTATTAGTGAAAAAGTGCTCGTTAGCTGAAAAAGATTGGAAAAAATTACGCAGATTATTAGAGATTTTCCCAACTTATTAAAGATTTACCCAACTTATTAAAGATTTACCCAACTTATTAGAGATTTACCTGACTTATTGAAGATTTAGATACGCAACTAAGAATATTCTCTATGAATCAAGCACGAAGTTAAGAACGGAAAGAGGTGAAATATGTTTGAATTGAAAAACCATTGAAAAGTTCGGGATTTGGCGAATTGGGAAGTCATTAACCTGAGGTCATGTGAGTGCTCGTGACGTCACTAGTCGGCAGTAGAAACTAGATAGACTAGTTGATTATCAGTGATAAAACGTATCGAAACAACTGTCAACTCAAATGACGTCACTCATATTGTTTGGAGTTCGGGAAGTGATTAAAACATTGCTTAGACGTCATGCTGTTTATCATTCATTCTGCGTTTCTTCTACTCCTATGTTATTTCGTCGATTGTACAGCGTTAAGCGTCACATGTTGATATTGAGAACGTGCTGAAGTGCATTATTACGTGGCAATTGTTGACAGCTGTTCGCTTAATACCACCCTGGGGCACAAACCCGTTGTGGTGCAATGCTTATCGAGCATTGATTGAACTTCATTGTTGTGTTCATAGATAACGTTTGCCTACTAATCGATGCATATTGAAGGCTTCATCTTGGATCAGGTTCGTTGTTGAAACATCGTTTCTGGTTCTATTTCGTAAAATACGCCTGGTTTTTTTTTGATTCCGTTTTTTTCAATCCGGTGGTATTTACTGAGAAATTTTAGTGTTAAAAAATAAATGCAAATTTTTTAAAAAAATATAATATAAGAAACGTACTCATCTCTTTTTTGTTTATTTGTTTTCTTATTCGTTTTTTTTTATAGTGCTGAGAAAATCTCATCGATTTCCTGCTGAATTCTGAACGGAATTCCTGTAGAGTGAATTATATAGTACTTTCACTGATTTTCTCTGTTTCTTTTCAGTGTAACCTTTATTGTTGGATCATCGGACCGCCAGTGTTGCGCGATTGAATGTTAGGGAATAGTTGAGGGAATGAACTTTTAAGCGAGCTTCAGATAGGGGGTTTGAACTACTTGTCCTTTATCCGTAAAGCATGACCTGCATGATGTGAGAGTGTCCTGGTCAAAATTATGGATCGCCTAAGGGGTTTACGGAGGTGTAGCCGGATCCAAAGGAAAGATCACAGGGTCTGGGTACGCCCGAAGAGGGGTATATTTGTGGGGGGAGGGGGGTGGTCGTACAAATGAAACAAATAACCTTTAAGCACATGCAATATTGTATTTAACTGATTTAAATAAAGCAAGCTTCTATTACAGAGTTACGGTACAGGAGCGACGAATGTCACCTTCCAACAGCATAAAGTGGGTCGTGATGAGCGAGCCGAAATTCTAGGACGGCATAATGGATTTCGTGGATACACAATTTGGTTGACTGGTCTATCGGGTGCTGGTAAAACGACAATCGCTTTTGGTGTTGAGAAAGCCCTCACACAAGTAATTCGATGTTTATTCAGTCTGTATTCCCCTTATATTTTATGCTGCAGTGAGTGGAATTGAGCATTTATATATGTCGATGCGAGGGAATATTCCTATTTGAAGCTAGTTTTATTTCAATTTGAGTATTGTGATGCACTAGATTCTAATATATTTCCTTCTAAACAATGCAATATCATAAAATTTAGCAAAATGGGGCATCGGTTTAATAATGAAAAACCTTTTCTTCTTTCTTTAAATATGATTTTTGCAGAATGCATGAAGTAGATCATGCCAATACCACTCCTTTAAGTTTATATTCGTTCACCTATCTGTGCAATATTCACATGAGAGGAAAGCTATTAGATTTTTTATGGTGTGGGAGAGGGGATAGAGCCATATACAATCTCATCCTAAGTGTTCGGTTTCTCAGAAATTCTGAATATTCTTTTTAATTGTTCTTAATTCCCGTAGGATTATCTCTGTAGTTATTAATAAAGCACTTATTAAGTAATTATTGATTTGTTACTCGTTCCGATGAGTTTTTGAATTATTGGCGGTTAAGTATTTATTTTATTTCATTTTTTTATTGTTTTTTATTTTATTTGTCTATTTATTCATGCTCTTTTACATACTAATCTCCCTTATGATGCTAGGATGGCGTTTGTATGGTTAAATGCCTTTCATTTTAGGCGGTTTTGCCAGCACATGCGTTGGATGGAGATAACGTACGTTATGGATTATGCAAGAATCTTGGCTTCAAAAAAGAAGAACGTAGAGAGAATATTCGACGCGTTGCCTAAATGGCCAAACTATTTGCTGATATGGATGTGATGGCTCTTGCCTCGTTTATTAGTCCGTTCAAGCGTGATCGTGATGATGCTCGATCAATTCATATACAGGTGAGTGATCGTTGATGTTGTATTCCTAAAATAGTCAAGCAGGAAGTGGGATGGGTGATGTTGATAAAAGTTGGTCGATATGAAGGGTTAAATCGGCTGTTCATAGTCACTTAATCGAGTTAAGCCTTAGATTATGCGTTAATTAGAAAAAATGTGTTCATGACCTCCATATAAAACTGGATAATTCAACGATATTGTGGAGTGTTGAGATGTGGGCATTGGCAAACGTTTTTGCTAGTTTTTTCTTCGAAATGAATTATAATATTTTGGTTGTTTTATATTAAATTTTTTGCTCAAAAAATCTCATTTGTTGATTGTAATGATTATGTTTGAATAAGAGATAAAACATCATTATGCTTTTTGTGGATTCGGTCAAGAAAACTTAGATTATTTGCATTTTTTGTACTTTATTTATGAATATTATTTTCTTTCAGGATGATCTTGCATTTTTCGAAGTTTTTGTTAATACACCGCTGGAGATATGCGAATCTCATGATCCAAAAAGTAATTTTACAACATTTTCTTGTTGAATTTCAAGAATTGTATTCAAATTCTAAATATTCAATACGATTTTATCCCAATATTCGTTGATTTTTTTTGCCCAATTTTGTTTTGATTTAAACTTATCAACGAAAAAAAAACGTGTCATTTAGTGTTGTTTTTTCAAAATTTCTCTTGGAAAAATTTGCTTTTACGACTTTTCCATTTCAATTTTCAATTTTTCTTTTTTTTTATTCTATTGGCAGTTGTTTTCAACATTCAATCCCGATGATGGTATTTTGTGCTCTTGGAATTGTTATATTTATGAGTTGGTCCAGTAATCTGTTGATGATTTTTCGAAATTTCCCCGTAGTTTCCGAAATTGGGTGGTGTATTTTCGACGATTTTACAATGAAGTGCATCGAACGAGACAGTCCGATTACCGCCAACCATACTTTATTAGTTTATGCCGCGCAAGCTTCATTTTAGGTGACTGTGAATACTCAGATACGATTTTAATATGAGCAAAAATAAAATCCTTTTTTTGCAGGGCTCTATAAAAGAGCAAGGGCAGGTGAGCTGCAAGGTTTTATTGGCATCGACAGCGCCTATGAAGCACCTGAACAACCCGATCTCATACTTGAGGCTGATACTGAGACGGAGACCGAATGTGTGCACAAAGTGCTCGAATTCTTATACAACAAGGTTAGTAGATCACACCTTATTTCATCCAGTCTAAAAAATCACGGATTAATCCATTTACAGAAACCTCTTAGATAGGGTCATAGGGAAACAGGAGGCTGTAGTTGATCTTTTCAGTGAAATTCATTACCAGATAGCGGGGTGCTTAGCTGTTTTCCGGATAATATAATCCGGTTTAGTCTCATTCGTGACTCTAAAACCCGGCCATGACGTGGCATCGATGTCCTGAATTTTGCGATTGAAAATAGGCTTTATTGATATTGGTCAGTCGATAAAGGTTTTAAGGTTTTGAATGCATGTTGAAATTTACAGGTCGAAAACGTCATAGGTATGCGCGTTGAATGTCTTTGCCTGAGAGAGTGTAATTGATAGTTTTTTTTTACCACTCGGCCAAGTCTTCCCCATATATGCTTGGACAATCTGGAGTGCCTCTCAATTCGGAGAGACCATCGATTGTATAGACAGTTAATGTTTGCACTTTGTGATATTATTCACTATAAGGCACAACTATTTCATGATTATCTATTGTATAAAGTAGTGTATTTGATATGGTGTGAATTTAAATGTTTAGGGTGTAATACCAGAAGTAGCAATGCAGCAATTGTGTGATCAACCAGTTCGAGAGCTATTCACCAATAAAGACTTAAAGCAAGAATTGGAGAAGCGATTGAAAGGGATGCCGAAGATCAGTATCTCAAGAATAGACCTCGAATGGCTTCAGGTAGATCTCGATCTCTGCTTCTTTTTCATTTAAATGATGGTACAAAGGTTTCATTTAATGTTGGAAATGTCTGGTCTATGAATTAAAGCGAATCTCAACAAATCGAGCTTTATGCATGAACTTTAAAATCGCGATGCAGTTAGCTCTCATCTTAACTGTTTTCCATTCGGTCTCTCGGTTTGGCTATATTCTTTGTGGTCGTGGCACATTAGGCTTAAGATCCATCAAAGAGGATAACCTGACATTCATATTCGATCACAATATGCTAATTAAAGTGCGATTAAGATGATGCACCTGTGATCAGTTCCTATAAAGTAGTGATGGCACTTCTTTTACAAGCCCTAGTCGTACAATGCTTCTATTCGTGTTGATGACCATATTTTTTCATTTAGATTTTTGAGCTGATTTGGATCGATGAACCTTTTTGATCGAATGATTCAGTGAGAAGATTAACTGTAGTTTACGGCTAGCATGGATTGTGAGTATCCGAAAAGATTTTGTAAATGAATATGACAGATTGATTTTGTAAGATGTTCTCAATAATACTCCATAGAAGATGATGTTTTCAGCGACTCTTTTCCGGAAACAATTGTCTTTATTCCTTTTTTCATTCTTAGTGAGCAAATATGGTTTTGATTGGGAATATTATGAGGCTGATAATGCAGATTTCATCAACAAACCCTAAGCTGTAAATTTGGAGGTATTGGCACAACGTTGGGCAACGCCATTAAATGGCTTTATGCGTGAACGGCAATATCTTCATTATGGACAGCTATTGGATCTGCAACGTAATTCTACGGTTCCTGCTTCATCAACCACAGAGGCCAACAATAATGTTGCATGCGGTCTAGCACAGCTGCTCAGTCAATCGTATTGCCAATTACCGACGAACAGAAGGATCTAATCACCAAAGGTAATCAGTTGTTAGGTTCGTCATTAGGAACAAATTAGCACTGAAATATCATAAAGTATGATTCATGAAGTTTTACTGATTGGAGTAAAGGTGGTGGGTGGAGGATAGAGAAAAAGGAATTTCCATAAGTTTTTTTTCACTTATTTTCATGCAGTAAGTAAAAAGAAAGAGGTAGCAGTCTTAGTGAGCGGAAACTTTAGTATGCGAAAGTTGTATTTCGATCCGAATTTTTGTGGTGCAAGTCAAATGTTTTAATTTGTGGGCAAATTGTGGGCGTAAATATTTGAGTTTAACACAGAGATGGATAAACGTTGTTGTGGTTATTAGTTTCTTTCTATATTTGAATAAGTCTTGCTCGTTGATTAGCTGCTTTCTTTATCAACATATGAAAGCGGGAGCCTTAGACGAAAATTCGTAGTGAGATTTCCAAATACTTTGAAGAAAGAGGGTGGGGGAGGAGGAAATAGGTATTATTTGCAATTAAGCCGCCCTCTAAAAAACTTTCATTTGTTGTTTCACTATTATATGTGACATATTTGCATAAACATTGTTTGCTTATGCCGATTTTTGAGTATTATGTAAGTTATAGGACGACGATGTGCCGCTTCATGTTCGTATGGAACAATAGAGCAATCTTGGAAGAGGGTGTATTGGATCCGAAATGGACGCATCTTGCAATATTCCCATCGCCTATGCTTTATGCGGGACCAACTGAGGTGAGATTTGAAATTTTAGTAGTGTTTTTTATTCATTAATTTGTTTATACTAATTTATTGTTTATGTTTATTCCTTTTGAACGAACTAATTTCGACTTATGTGGGATAAATTTTTTTTGATTTCGATTTATGTGGAAGAAATATTTTTTTTAAAGTTTAGATTTTTTGAATAATCGATAATTACGACCATATTGGAAATAATATCTTTCTCTTCAAAATGAAAAGTATGCGAGCAATAATATGCAAATTGTTTTTTTTTTTTTTTTTCAAGTGCAATGGCATACACGTGGTAAAGTAGCATGTGGCATAACGACAGATATTGTTGGAAGAGATGCAGCGGGTATACAATATCCGGATACTGGTGATTATCTCTACGATCGAACACGTAGATCTAAAGTTCGTTTTTTCTCTCATAATTAGTAGATCATATTTGTATATAGTTGTGAAGTTTACAGTTTTTGCAATAGTTTTTTTTTTTTACTTGTGTCTATTTGGATTATTGGAGAAGTGATCGCAAGTGATAGTTTAATTCATATATAGAAACGTATATCTTTTATATTGCTTCCGAATAGATTGGAGGAAAGCTAAGTAATGTTTTAGTGTGAGATGAAAACCTCTGATTGTGATGGATTGGATTGGTCACTATTAGCGTTTGAGAAAAGATTGTGCTATTTCCTAATCATGTGCCGTTGTTAACGTTCTGCAATGTGTTTATTGGTTTTTTTAGCAATGAAATTTATGATCATACCTCTAATTTCATGAACATTTTCTAATATTCACGCAAGCATTACGTTTGTTTATAGGTACTGGCTATGGCTCCAGGTTTACCGAAGTTGAATATAATGCCATTTCGAGTGGCTGATTACGATGAAAAGAAAGCTGAATGGAATTCAATCGGCTGATGGATTCATGGCGCCTAAAGCTTGGAAGGTAAGCATTTCCCGTGTAGAATCGTGGAAGAGTTCCAAGACGTGGGGTTGTAGTATATTTTAGTTGTTCAGCGATCAAGAGAGCGGACTACACTTAATTTGGGTATGTGGTAACAGACTTGGGGGGGGGGGGAGGAATGGGAGGGAGGGAAGGAAGCATTTGCGAAAACGAAAAACCTCGAAAATCAGGATGGATGTTTTTGAGGTTTTTTCCGACTTCTATATTCAAATAAACTGAAATTTTTGAATTACGATTTGGGTTTTCTTTTCAGGTTTTTGTCGAGTTATTTCGAGAAAGTCGCAAAGAAGAAGGCTGAAGATGCATCAAAACAGTTACCGATTTCAACAAAATAGGCGCTAATTTTTGAAGAAAGTAGATGCCAATTTTGGTGCAAGTGAATGTTATGCTGGCATATTAAAAAGAAGAATGGTTTATCATGTTTTAATAAGCCTAGTCAAGGGAGAGGGTTGTGAGCCTCCCATATTAAATCGGATCTATCCGACACCATTGGAGGTTCATCAGTTAATTTNGGGGGGGGGGGGGGGGGGGGGGGGGGGGGGGGGGGGGGGCACGGCAATGCACCAAAATTGGTAAATTTCGCGCCGTTGAAATGTCGGCAAACGAGCTGACTTGTGTCTCGACTGCCATATTTAAGTTTTATGTTGTACTTGAATTGTCTTTTTCCACATATATAAGAGATTATTCTCTGATTATTCCGTTTTATGATTCTCTTCTCTCATTTATGATCGTTTTTTATTTTGCATGTTCGTTGCATTTTCTCTTCAAAGTTTATTTATATATTATTTTTGTAATTTTATTGCTTTTTTGATTTGTATCTTTTTTTCTATCAATTTTTTATTGATCGATTGCCAGAAAGATCAGCGAAGTAGTATAAGTCACGAATTTTAAGTCATAATAAAAAAATTTTCTTTTGGTTTTATGTTAATTCAGTAGTGAGATGGATATCATTTATGTTCTATATAGCGGATATTCGAGTGTGGTCGTTGATCCTATTCATAGATTTTTAGGATCCATTGTTAACCAATCCTTAGGTGTACACTGCTAGCGCTTATGAGGATGTAAATGAATTCATATGACTGCTTTTTTCTGCTATGAATATGGTACCATTTTCTTTATTTATTTTGGGTATTCATTGGGAATAATAGCCACACTGGGAATATCCCTACTTTAAACTATTAGAAATTTGTAAGAAGTTAAGGTATTTAAATGTTTTATTAAGTGCAAATTATTTAGAGTGGGAAATGAAGTTTTAACTCTTTAAAATAATAGTAAGTTACAAGAGTTAAATGCCGGAAGTGTTTACCACTGTTACATGACGTACGATATTTTTTTCTTCGCACAAATATTTTTCAGCCTCAAAAATTGTTTTAAAAATTGAAATTGCAAATTTTCTTTATCGAGATTTGCATGTTTCTTAGTCATTTATACAAGTTTATTATTCAGAGAAAATTTTTTTGAAGTATGCATTCTGATTAGATATATGCAAAATTGTTGGTTGCTTAATGGCGAATCTACTGCTAGATGATAAAATGAGATTGTAGAGGGGGGGGGGGGGGGGTTGCGAAGCTGAATTTACAGTGTTTGGAACTATATTTGCAAAATGGAGCTGCATTAAGAAATATTTGCCTTCTTCGAGAGTTTCATGTCGTCCCGTTCAATAGTTCTGCTATTTTAATATCAGTTTTTATTTTTTATTTTTAACTTTGATATATGTCGATTTAAATGTTTAGTTTTTTTTCGCAATGTTTGCAGTATTGTCACAATATCATCGTCTTTCGTGTCTTTTTTTTCAGCCGCCACTATCCAACTCCTTGTCCCATATTTGTGCATTTTTATTATTGAAAATATTCTCTTAGAGTTTATATGTCATATTTGAAGATTTGAGAATTGGATATGCGTTTATAGTTGTGTAATTTATGAAATGTTTTATAAAAAAGGTTTTTTTTTGAGTAAATGAAGATTATTTTATATGTTATTTATTTATTTATTTATTTGGTGCTCTCCATTTATCATAATTTACTTCATAGTGTTTCTTTTTTTTGGTTTTTGCTAATATAATTTTCGAGATTATTTAAGATAACTATTAATTAAATGCCATTAATATCGATCATCGAAACGTTCTACTTCACTTTGAGTAATTTTGTTAATATCTTCGTAGAATGAATAGTGAGAAAAACATTTTAGTACGATGTGAGACAGTGGAAGCTTTATGATGACAAGTGGGCTATCCATCAGAAATTTGCATATTGGTTGGAATGATGCCCCCACCTCTANGGAAGCTTTATGATGACAAGTGGGCTATCGATCAGAAATTTGCATATTGGTTGGAATGATGCCCCCCCCCCTCCCCCCCCCTCCCCCCCCCCCCCCCCCCTCCTACCTCTACCCCTTCCCCCCTCCTACCTCTACCCCCTCCCCCCTCCTACCCCTACCCACCCACCTCCACCCCGCTCCCCGTGACTCCTTAATGAACGGTTGTTTATTGGACCACCACTCTTGATTTTTTTTTTTGGTGGAGAACCGTCCCATCCCTATCCATGCCCCTTAATAAATTCCCTCTTTCTTCTCCTTACAAATTTTTTAGAAATCTAAAAATGAGCTGTTTTTCGTTTGTTTGAAAAGTTGCTTGCTATTGTTCGACGTCGTTGCTAATTCTCTGATAAGAACGAAAGCTTGGTAAATCCAGTCTAATGGTCCTGCTAGACCAATAAGCCCCTGGATTTTCTTCGAATATCGTAGCAGTTATTGTTTGGGAGGTTATGATGACTTTTTTTAAAGTATATATGTCGTAGTGATGCAAAGAAGATTAGCCGACTGTAATGTTGGTTACCAATCACCATTAATATTAATTAGCTTCATTTGATTACTATTATGGGCTTGACAACTGGTCTGAGCGGAAAATTACTGCATATTACTTCAATATATTATGCAGATTTATGAAGTAACCTTAAACATTTGTCTTTAAGATACTAATTCGAAATGCTACGCAAAGACTTTATTGAATGATCCATACATAGCCACTAATTGGTCGGCACGAGTTATTGCTCTAGGGGGGGGGGGGGTAGTATATTGCTACAATTTTGCAGCGTATTGTGATTTTTTTTAATAGAAGATATTGTATTCCTTTTTTTGAATCGTCTTATTCGCACTGATAGTTTGACAAACAAATGAGAATTGAACAACTTGGAAAGTTTGACAAAAATTTAGTCATAGATTTCTTTTATTTTTTATTTTTTTCCCGTCGGGAATTTTCTTAGAAATTCGTTTAATGGAGAAGGAATTGAGTACTATTAGCACTTCAGAGGGTCTTATAAGTAATAAAATGAGTTATCACATTTAATTGGTGTTTTTTCTCTTCTACTTCAACAAACTGTATTATATATTATACGTATCGTTTTTATTCTAAAGGCATTCGCAATACTATGATGGAAGCATTATAATTATTACTCTTTTTTAAATTATAGAATTATCAATTTTTTTAAAGAACTTTTTTAAATTGTTGAAAGATTGCTGAATGTTGTTTCGAGGAAATTGTTTTGATTTCGATTTTTACGTTCTTGGTACTAGTTGGCTCAGACGTTTTCTAAATATTAAGGAATATGTTACCAACCATGATGGTCTTATCATTTTTGCAGATTCAAGCTTCCCGCATCTAAATATCAGCAGTTCTCTTGAACGGAAGATCGTTTTAATCGGTGTGCTATAAAAGA
Organism: Baylisascaris ailuri; assembly: GCA_022845575.1. Lineage (NCBI taxonomy): Eukaryota > Metazoa > Nematoda > Chromadorea > Rhabditida > Ascarididae > Baylisascaris > Baylisascaris ailuri. The sequence continues at coordinate 1,006 of JAAVTS010003354.1, read as the reverse complement.
AGGAGTCACTTCATCGACGAACACCCTCCTCTTTGCAAGAGTTATTCTGCGGCGACAAAACCCACTGTGAGTTTGATCTCTTTATTGATTTTGTATTCTAACATCTATATAGCTTTACGTTTCCTCATATGTTGAGTTATGATAGTAATAAATTTCAATAGTAAAGTAAATGAATACTCATTTTTTAAAGATGGGAAATCCTAGGGAACTATGAAGCAAGCAATGAGAAAAGGTGAATGTCAAGAAAATTTTCCGCTTAACTTCTGAATATCCGTATAATTCGTTAGTTTGTTCTTTTATTCTCAATTTGCATGTGCAGCTTTAGTGCTGAAGAAGTTGTTTGAATGAGGTGACATTGCATATTTAAGTTTAAAAAAGTTTTCAAATTTGCATACTGAGCTTCCACGTAAAGAAAAAGGCAGTACTTGGTCGTCGAATCGAAAGAATTCATCAATTATTTTATCCCTTCCCATACTTGGAAATTTGAATATTTCTTTAAGTAGTGTTAACTTTTGAGATAAATTTGCATATTGTATGTCTTTAAGGAAACTGTCGTGCTTTGCAACGTTAGTGTCGTTGAAGCAATAGCGGTGCGTGGTTTGTTCATTGGTCTTGACTTAAAGTGTTTTGTGTGGACCCATGGTTTCGTATAAAAGGATCACCTGGTGGTCCGGTATGGGATCAGCCCACTGTGGTGGTCTAAGGATGATACTGAAATTTACGAACGCCGGGATCTAATTCACTTAGTAATAACGCTGGAATCTGAATCGCTCGGTAATACCTTCAGGAGAGATGCATCATTGTTTGCCAAGTGCGTTCTTTTCTGGCTCACCAACGCTCACACCCGACTGCATAAAATGCAATGCTCCAGCCGTGGATATGCGAACTGTTAAGTACGGTTTATGGTCGAATGTTCCGACCCGAGTGTATTGTGGTTGTTGACGCATAACAGATTGTGAGTAGTGGTTTTTGTTCGCAGGCTGAATCGATGGGTCAGATACTTTCA
>JAAVTS010003353.1:0-17576 GCA_022845575.1 Baylisascaris ailuri | reverse complement strand
CCCTCCCCAAAAAAAAAAGAAAAAACTGTACCATGCGAGCAACCCGGACACCCAAATGAACAAACATCATGCACACATATTAGCAACCAGAACCTCGAAGTTACTGCTCACCACACCACCTCATCTACAGTTACAGTCGTCGACCACTCACCCCCATATTTCTTCCTCACACGCATCGCTCACACGCCGCAACCACCGACCCACCCCAACAGCAGAGATAGCGTTTGCAGTGCAACTAAATTTCGCTGGGTTTTCCACAAACGCAGCAGAGAATAAGAGAAATTCTTTCTTCATCGTATGATAAAACAGTTCGGTCACTGTGGTAGGCGAATTGCAAAGATCGGAAGCTGGCGCGATGCGTGCTTTAATATTATAGCTCATCGGGCAGGGTAGTTTCCAAGACTGCCAAAAATGATAAAACAGACGAAACAGTAGATACATACGTTAACCGACCGGCTGTGCAAATCTATTGCAGACTTAGACGTCTGATGCTTTTTTAAATATAGATGGATCTACTTGAAGGTTGATACGGCGGTCTCCACCATTTCCGTAGAGTATATCTAACAAATTTCGCAAACGCAAGGCAAATTTTAGGATGTTGGCGGCTTCAAACAACTGAACAGAAAGGCACATACATATAAGCAATCACATATGCAGATAGACATACATGCCTATTCAGTCTTGTTTTGCAGATGCAAGTTCAGAAATGTTTTATCAACTCGAATTGTTTGGCTTTAGCAACCCTTGCTGAATGCTTCAACGGCTGTTTGCTATTTCGTTGAAAATCATTGTAAAACGAAAAATGATTACGTAGTAAAGTAAAGTAAAGAATAGAAAGTTCTCCTCTTCAGTGAAGTAAGTGTGCGTTTACAAGCAACAATGTATCGCACTTCTCTCTAGCATAATGATAATAAGCCCACTTAGTCCACTTTTTTCATTGGCGCAATCGTTTATAAAATGGGGCAAACAGGAAATGGCCTCTTTTAGAGACACCTCAACATTCATGTCATTTCCTTCAAATCGCAACAATCAAAGTGATTGTCAACGTTTGAGAGAGAATCGTCAATAGAGCCAATTCATCGTATCGTGATCAGCAGCTAAATTCCTTATAGACGATGCTAAAATTAATTACAACTTTAAAAATGCTTCAGAAAACTCGTTAACTTTCTATTATTCGGGAAGGCGCACCAGAAGCCGGCACGATTCCACTTACACAATTCTGTATGTCTTTGCATTTTCACTCATTGGACTAGACGATTTCATATACTGGCGGCGAATGACCATGGTAAGCGCAACAGCGTAATTTTGTCCGAATGACCACTCCGTACAAGTCTTCTATAAAAGATTTTTTCGGCTCAGCCGATTACAGAATGTGAAACTACCGGAGTAGGATACGATCGAAGCAGTCACGAAATGCGTGTAAATTTACAGACGTTTTGAATGTCTGTAACTCGCTTGGATATCAGGCTAATGTAGTGGCCACACCGTGATGATGCATATTATTCAGTTGAACTACTGCATAAACAGACCTGCACACATTTATACGTACACAGAGGCATGAAGTCAAAGTAATAGACTCTTCTTCAGCGAACTACACGAAACGACTGTCAGCAATGCAACATTTCTACGGTTCGGTTTTATGTCGTTTCGGCAACAAATTTTGGCAAAAATGCAGTACTGCTTAGGCACATTCAATGATGAACGATTCAACCAATATGAGATAGCTGCGATTCCTATCTCCATGAAGTACAAAATTCAGACTACGAACTTCAACTCTCGGCCGTCGGAGCAGGAACATAAGAGTGAACTGCCCGATTCCGACTTCTCCTAGGGTAGGAAGTCGCCTCCTGCAATCGGCTCCATAATCTACGTTTGAAGTGACTCGTTCTCGATTTTATTTCTGAGGTTTCGCCTGCTCATCACATTTGTTGCTTTGGACGTCATTCACCGGCGAACATCGGACGAAATGTCAGAGTCATTCTGGATGCATACAGCAAATGCGTTGGTAGAGTAGAATAAGGAACTAAGTTGAACGGAATCCATCTTTACTGAAGCGATTCCTTATTTAAAGATGGAAAAGCTTTCTAGAATCATAAAATCTCCGTAGTTCTCCTTTTTTTTTACAGGAAAAATAAAGAAATTACCTCATTCAAGCTCGATGAATTAAAGCCGCTTCAATTTCTTTTAAAATTTTGGAGAGTGAAGAAAAAAGGGACAGGAATCAGTGAGTGGAATGACTCGACCTGAGGTGGAAGAAAAAGGACGACGGAAAACTTTTCAATTCGCGATCTGTTTCCAAATATTTCACATTTTCATCAAGACAGAATTCTAACTGTGATTTGAGAGCATCATTTCCGGTTAACTATGAAAACTGCCAAATTTACGACCCAATGAAACATATGTTATCCCAAAAACGTTTCCCTGCGTTTGGTGACGACATAACAGCAAATAAATTTCCGATTTTGATACTAATTAATGCTCTTTACTATCAGTTTTTGGAGTCAACTTAAATGAGGAGTCGACAAATTGGTTCCACGGAGCTGACGGCAATTTCAAAGCAACTTTCACTGAATTAATAAGGTTTTAAACCCCACTTTCGTGAATCCACTTGCGGGAAATTCAGTTCCCAATGAAAAAAAGGAGGCCAGCCCCTTGAGCTGCTCTCTATTTAAAGCATAGTCAACTCTTGAATACAATCTTGGGGTCAAATAAGGAGTCATAGTCAACTCTTGAATACAACCTTGAGGTCAAATAAGGAGTCAACTTTTTTAAACGAACTCTCGAAGACGCCCATCATTGACCACATTCGTCCACAACCACGTCTGGGCGATGACCATCCCAGCTCAAAGCAAGGTTGAAAAACGAAATCCCAGTCGCCTTCTATCAGCCGGACTCGATCGCTCTTCTGAGTCGGCCTCAACCGAACGCCATTTGTCAATGACTACTTTTAATTACTAAGTATACGTTTAACCGAACTTTGGTGGTAGATTGACTTTTCCAAAGTTATCAACCGGATGAAATTTCGCTCGGCTGCCATCGCTGGCCTGTATGTCCACCTGGTTAGTTCAACCCGCTTTCAGGTGAAGTTCTAAAGACGCCCATCTCTCGAAAACTTTCGGCCTGATGCACTAACTCCTACAGGAGCTATGAAAACCACACATACCAACGAAACGCCTTCTCTTCATTTCAACGTCTTCTATGGAAACTGTTGACGAACTCACCAAAGCAATATTGAAAATTTTGCCTCTTACATGTCATTCTTATGTTCTGGCGTCCAAGTCAGGAAACTTCAAGCATCGAGGCCGGTGAGTACGAGATGCATGTGATGTAGTGTGGATAACTGCATGGAAGAAGCATCACCTTCAAATTTTTTGTCATTGGGCCATCTGTGGCTACATAATTTCTAGAGATTTTGCTATCCCACTTGTGTCATTTCAAAAAAAAAAAAAAAAAAACAAACGCTGCTTTCTGTCTCCACCTCTTCCCTCATCCGCCCACTTCACGATTTGAAGTTAACCAGGATCTCAAATCATAGCACAGAAGAGGAACAGTTTTCATAACGGCACCAACAAGTTTCCTTCTCTCTTAAAGTAAAAAAAAACCCACAAAATAGTAATAAAGTGGGCAATAACTGTGCTGCGTTATGTTATGCAAACACCGCATATCCCGTAAACGATATGCCATTTAAACATGCGGAACTCGTAAACTAAAGCAACCATTCGGAGATCACCTGATATTACCGTTGTTATTAACAGCACAGTAAAAAAGCACAAGAACTGACATAGGAATAAAAACGCTAGTTAATAAAACATTTTACAGAGAGCACTCAATTAATGCTCATTTACAGACCAGTTGGTTACTAATTATCTTATCACTAAGATTTCAGAAGGTTGCTGCATCAGCAATATCAGCATGCCTCATATAAACGAAACGGCGATTGATGGAAGAGTACAACGGAGACAAAGGGATACCTTATTACATGAGGTATTACAAAAAAATATACAGCGGCAGTGATAGACATCGTAAACCTCGAAAATATATGAATATACCTTCAACAGCAGACATCAGAAATTGCGAAAAAACACTTTACATACTATTGCACAAGTTCTGTCGTCTCAAACATGCTCTATGCTGCCTTTGAGAATTCCTCCATTCCCCTGAAACTTGGAAAGAAAGAATTCCAGGTAATCCAACTACCTTTTTTTTATCTCAAAAAGTCATAAGAATGATTTTTATTCGTCACCTGAAAGGAAAACCTATCTCATGAAATCTTCTCCTCGACGAAGTTGCAAAAGCAAACCACTGCAAAAGCCTAGAGGAATTTGTGCCGGCATATTACTTGAGTCAATTATGACAACTGGAAGCCATTTATGCAGAGCGGAAAACCAGCTTAGCCCCAACTCACAACTCTTTCTGTTTTTATAAACGAAAACTTCAATTCTCCAAGTAAAACAGTTATTTCATAGGAAACATGATGCATTATTCAAAGGAGAAAAGTTTTCAGAAAAACGAACTTTAAACTTAAATGTGTGAGGTCGTATAGAGAAGCACATCACACAGGCTACAATGCACGTGAACCGTCCAAGGCGCTCAACTTTTCCACATCGCTTTTCTGCGAAAGTGCTCATTGCTTCAACTGTATCATGTATCCGATTCGGTGGCCTCGCTCTTCAGCTGTTGACGCTTATTCCAACGCTTAAACCTATTCCAACGCAGTGTCGCTCTGAAATACAACAAGGGGAATCGATTTGTCGTATGAAAACTTCATAATACAACTTGAAGAACACGGCAGACAAATGGAACATTAGGCAAGTGATAAATTTCTATAACTCTCAATGCACCATAAAAAAAAGATCTCTGAAAAACTCCAGGAACCAGAAGGTAAAACCGATCTGTTTACAAATCTTCTACTTTAAGCGAAAACGAAGGCTTAAAAAAACTTCAAACATTTTCAGTGTTTGGAAATCAAACCACGAATTCCAAAAGTAAGCGGGTTTTCAGTAAGAACCCTGAATTCAGGAACCAATTGGGGAAGTCGCATTTCCTATCACGTTGCAGTAGACGAAAAGCGTTGCCAATTCAGAATGCACCAGTTAACATAATAACTGCCAATCAATAAGTTCAAGCACGCAATATGACCAACGAAAATAATGGTGCGCACTATCCACAAATATCATCCCCCCCCCCCCCCTCCTTCCAACCAAATCGAAGGTCAGCGACTACCGCGTCGTTGGATTTTATTCGGTCGCCACATTTAGCTGGAATATACTGACCACCTAAACCTGTTGAGATAAAAGTAAACGAGGAATGATTACTATACGAGACGTAACAATAACACACTTGTGTTGCGAGCTTCTGTATTTATCACCACGCCGCTTTCGCTTACGACTATGAGTTTCGTGATCGACCTTCTGCCCAGCTGAAATTTTTTGTTTTTAAACAAATTACCATATTAAATGACTGTCATTTGTCGTATGCAATCCATGCTTGTTATGGTCTGCTCACTCGCCCTTCCACAGAAAAAAAAAGATCAAGAGAAATTTTTTGATGTACCCGAGAGAGTGGAATAGACCGTTGCAACAAAATTTCATCAACCTCCACACATTAAAAAAAAAATCGCCTATCCATAACGGTGCGGAGCAGAAATTTTACAACTTTTAGATGAATCTTTGCGCACAATCAGGGAAATACTAGAATGGTGCGATGTAGACATAAACATATACAACACGGAGATGATGCGATCTTTTCCACATTGAACACGAAAACGGTGTGTTCTTAGCGAAATTCGGCAAAAAATCCAGAAATAGCCCTTCTTCACTTGATGCAAATGCAACATTTCCCACGCTCCTTACGAGAGAACGTCAACGACGTAGAACAAAAAAAAAAACAAAAAACGGACGTTTCAGCGCTTTGATTCCTCGTGCCTTCATATCTTTCAATTCTTCGATTCTCTTCGCGAAGGAGTCGAGCTCTGAAAATTTTTAAACTGAATCATTAATGCACCTACTTATTCACACCTTTATTTGCTGCCCAATCGTGTTACTTGAGAAGTCTAACCCACTTGGCTTCCATAAGAAACACAACTGAAAAAGACTGAGAATCAACAACTCAGAAAAGCGACCCCGACGACGTGCTTCACAGCCAAAAACGGGTGATCATCTTAAACATAATGACAGACTGAAGCTTCTATTGGTGTATACATAAAGAAGCAACGCAGGCCACCGCTTGAAGCAAATGAAGAAATTCGGGAAAAAGTGCGAGGGAAACATGTTCCGGTAATACCGATATTTAGAAAACATTTTCAACCAGCGAACTTCCCCTACCGAAAAAAGTTTCCATGTCTGCTGCAGCTGAACAACTATAGGAAGAGAAACATCAGCACTTAACACTGCAACAAAAACAAGATTGGCTAATTTGCATACAAACCACTAGACAAGCAATACGACACGTTGGCATCAGTGGCAACTTACTTGTGATAACATCACCAAGCTCCTTCATTTCCTCTTTGTTGACCACCTGGCGCACCTTGTTCATCAGTTTTCGGTTTTCGTCTCGACGACGATCCACGGTGCGGCTATGTGGAGAGCCTTTGTGATGATGAGGATGGGCTGCATTGTTCTAAATAATTTATTACTTGCCTTTTCCCATAACACAATAGAAACTGAGCATAATGGTCTATAAAAGAAGATAGAATCCCACCTCTGCCTCAACTTAGTTAGGCTACTAGAAATTTACACGTGTGAAAAGCATTTTCACCAAGATAGGATTTTCATCACTAATAAACGATGGTAGTTTAGACTTTCACAGGGGTCCCTAAGAGAGATCAACAGACATTCACCTTCACTTTGTCGAAGAATTCGGAGATCAAATCGAATTCACGCATCATCGCTTTCCGCTGTCGCCGTTGCATCATTTGTCGATTGTAGTAGAGAACCTTGTTGATCTTGACAGCTAAACCGTCCAATATATTTCCACACTGGCGCATTTACATCATGATACAACTTTGAAGACAGCCTCTCCAAATAAAGCAAAAATCTGCGAATGAGAAATGAAATTTCAATCAACTTTAGCAGCAATAGAGCGACATGTGCATAAAAGTGATTGAAGTTGCAATGCAACCGCGGTTATTGAAAATGCAATAGCAAAGACCACCTTTTTTCAAGCTCAATTCCATCTTGGATTTGCAAAGGTGGTCGGAGTTCCCAACCGCAAATGATTTCGAAACATATCGCCTCAGGCGCAAACTGTACTAATAATACAAAATGCCCATTAAGTGCCGATGATGACTCACCGTTGTGAGAAGGAATTGCTGTTTACCGCGAGTGACGCCCATGCAAGGATTAGTGATAAGCCGAAAGAACAGTTTGAATAGTACACTCCGAAAGCTTACTTTCAAAAGCAGCATTAAAACTTCGCTCCCTAAAGTTATTGCATGAATTCAAGGGACACAATATAAACAAATATCTTACCATTAGCAAACTCCTCGTCTTCTTCGCCATCCGTGGAAAGATTTAATTGAAGTCGACTTATAAGGCGCTCACATTCATTGTTATACTCCTAGAAAAAAAAATATGTCGCATATTCAAAACACAACAGACAACGTCTACAATAATAATTGACAAAGAAACTTCTTTCTGTTTCGGGAAAATGAAAACTGCTTGTTTGCTACTCACGTCACATCTGACTCATAACGATCAAGTCCCTAAGCTTGAACTTTATATTTGATATGAGGAAGCAAAAGAATATAACCGTGGCTCGAAACGGTTGTCTATATGCGACAGATGCATTCTTCTGAGCACATGAACTAGCCCATCAATAAAAACGCGCAAAACCACTCTGCGAATGTAGCTAAAAAGATTTTGCAGCCTAGACGGCATATTTCGGCATGCCAACAGAGCGTCAAGAATAATGCTCACTACTTCCTTTTACGATGAACGCAGCTGCGAGATTGCAGCGATCAAAACAACGGCTTTTCCCAAATCGGTTTCACTAAGCTGCCTATTCATTCTTGTTTCCAAAAGCACTGGGATAGCACGGACACAAAGGCAAACTACTACGGCCAAGATTGACCTCAACGAATCGAGATATATGAGAGGAACATCAACAACAAGTAGCAGCCACTGGTGGACCGCCCGAAAACGATGACGCCAGCCCTGCACGCAAGCATGTTTTTCATGAAGCAATCCATGCGGACTTTAGATAAGTAGGCGGTTATATCCGATTCAAAGGTCTCTTCCTTCCCCTCCCCCCTCTCCTCTCCCTCTCCTTGGTACAGAAGATGAGAGAATCCAAGTTACTGATGCATGGAATTCGAGGTAACCAAAAGGTGAGAAATAAACGGGGCCTGTCAAGCTGACAGCCTATGGAAACTGTGTCGTACGACGTGCTCAAAGTCAATTCCTTACTGCTCGTCTCGATAAACACTTACTGGAGATTAAACATCTCTGTCTACGACGGCATGACCAGAACACGACGGACTACAATTGCTAGTTGCCTTGCGAATGTTACTTAGAAGATGATGAAAATTTCGAAAAACTCTTCGCTTTCAAATTTCTTGCAAACAGTTCCGTATGAATTAATATGGGATCTTGTGCAAGTAGGTCTCTTTGCTTGACTTGATTTGGAACGAGAAAAAGAAAACTGCCGATTGTTTCACTAGAAATTGGATAATTTCGAAATCTTAACCGTCTGACGAAAAACCCAAAGCATCATGCTGATAACTGTATTTTGCAATCAGGAAAAATATGTTATGCGATTCCATACTCTCACAATTGAACTCGGCATGTTTATTTGCCCATATTTGATTGGAATTGCTCTTTATTTGCTCGTATTTGATTTTCCACATCATTGCTCTGGAAAATTTGATCGGAAAATAAATGGAATTCAGTGAAAAACAATATAAAAAGCAGTTGCCAGAAGAAACTCAAGAGGCGAAAGGTTGTTCAGCTTCTGATTCCTTCCTCATTTCTCCTCCCCCAATCCTAACCCCGACTACGCCACTCCCAAATTCGTAAAGAAGACTCACCTGCTCAAAATCGTCTCTTTTCGGCATGTAGGCCAACAGCTGTAAATCGTCCTCTTTCACCTTCGAGATTTTCTCGGCATGCGAAGTTGTTGCTGCACGTGAAAGATGCGCGCAATGCTGAGCATAACTTGCCAAGAGACGTTCCTGGTCACGCTCACCAATTTTTATTGACAGCTTTGATTTACTCAGTACACCATTTCCCTCCTTATTCTGAAATAAACTTCAAAACAGAGATAATCTTTGCAAGAATAAAGTTCCGACTTTTCAATGGCTAAAGAAGATACCAAGGAAATAAATAAGAATCAAGCAATAAAATACGAATAAAGCTCTTCTTCACCAATGGACTGAGCGCAAAGGCAGAGAAGGGCTTGCGACCATAATTGAAGATTAGCAGCACCGAGACTTTTATAGTAAGGGAGTGATCTTTTGCTCTGCCGGATTGGAGGGAGAAAAATATTATAGTGAAAGCATTCAAGTAGAAACAAGAAGCTGGATAAAGGATTTTCCATTGTAACAAATTACTTTAGGCGGGTACTCTTGGTCAACAACTATCACAGGTGAGTGAAAAGGTAGAATTATATTTCAAGGCAAATTCCATCGCAATATATTTGCTGAATGCAGGGTATGCCAAATTTGCTTAAAACATGCATGGGTCTGGGTGTGCTGGTGAACAATTCAAAATCAAAACCTTTTCAAATCATACAAAGCTCCCATAACAGCTACCGGCTCGCCCATACTAGAACTCGAACAATACATCATATTTTGGTACACGTTAAGTGGTCCTTCAAAAATGTCGCTATCCTTAAAGCAACTGCTCTACCTCAAGAAAGCGCTTCATGGGTTAATAAGGCCACGAAAACAAAACTGGTCAACCTTCGAGCTCATCCTCTTCAATCGGCGCTCCTTCTTTGTCATACATTTCATCCTTTTCATGCGACTAGGCCCGGGCAAGGATGCGCGTTTCGGACTCTCCTGTTGAGCCGTTGAGTGGTCGGTTTCATCTAGGTTACGACTATCATCCAAGTGCAACGAAAAATAAAGCAAACACAAAAGTTACATACAAACGGAGCGGAATTAAATCTGTACAAGCTTCGCGATTACTCTCTGAGGAAAAGAGACAGTAAAGTAACGTTTTTCTTTATGAATTACCTCTCTTTCGGTGCGATATCAGCTCTGTTATGGTTGAGTTAAGCTTTGATCGAAATGTTGCCGCCTAATAATTACAACTAGAGAGTCAAAACTGAGAGCAAAAAACATACCACTAGAGCTTCGCATAGCAGCACTGGATACCATCGGCACATGTGAGAATCTCCTCGTGCGATGCAGCGTAACGGAAGCACCCAACTCGCTGCTCTCATCCGAACTTGCCTCTGCCTGAACAACATAAAACTATTTGAAGCACTTTCACGCAAAGCTTATTCCAAGAGACAATCGAGAAGAGACTGTGCACAAGTTTATACAGTTGTAAATATGCGATTCTCGACACTAATTTAGAAACTGCAAAAACGTTTATAAGCAAGCATGGCGCATAAGCGATGAACTCGTTTCACCACTTCACAAATGAGGAGCAGGAATTTGTAGCAACAAAAACTAAACTCTACAAATGAAAAAAGTGAATCGTAAGTAACAAATCCGAGCTGCAGGAAAATTAGGAAATACGCAGAGGAAAATCGCGAGCTGACCTCAGGGGACTAAATCGACCACGGCCAAACTGCCAGATCCAAAACGAGGTCTAAGACCGAACTGGAGTACCCATTAGAGGTAACAGTCCGAATTATGGTATGTAAGAGGTGGCAGATGCAGACCACAAACTTGGTTTTGGCAATCGAAACGGTGGTAAGGAAAAGGGGCGAGATATTCGACCAAATAGGAGGGTAGGACATATGAGTGCCGATAAGAGCTTGGTTTGCGCATGATCACACAAACCTCACCACTAATCACAACACGCGCAACCATTACACACCTCATCACAGCCTCCATAGAGAGTGATAGCTGTGCGTCAACCTGAAATTTACAGCTCGAGGGGTGCTAGGATTTGTTTCATCGGTCATACTACACCTCACTTTTCTTGGCAAGGAGAGCTAGTAGTAGCGTTAACTTTGTTCGCGAGTATAAGTTAACGAATTCACGAAACGACATTAAGACAGCAGGATCTGGACTCGAAAGCAGCTAGGAGAAAATGCATCATTTGAAATACTTTGCCGCAGATTCGCCATTGTAACAGGTTAGGCAAAGGTATCGAATCGAGAATTCGTTGAGATACTGCAGATGTCATTTAAAATTTTCAGCGTCATCGCCTCCAACACGACATGGCAAGGAAAGGCCGCCGAAACTTTCCTGAAATACGCTGATAAATCGATCCTTTCCAAAACCATTTCCACACTTCACGACCCCTATCCACATGCCTTTGGCAAGAGAAACGATGAATGCCGAGTGAGGTGTAGTATATTACCAAGCAGAAATGTGGCAGCCGTCTTGCGGCAATTAAAAGTTGCGAAGCGCGTACTGTTAGATGTAAAAGACAGCTGAATGCTACTAACCGGGTGCTGGTAGCTACCTCCGGTAACCGACGACCAACGAGCAAGTGAGCTAAAGCATCAAAGTGGCTTCACGTCCACCTGTCCCTGGGGGTGCCGTGTTAACCCTTGGCTGTTTGCAGATTAGACAGAGGCAGCGCGATGGGGAAGGAGGGAATGTTTCACTAGCGGCAGCAGATAACGGCAGAAGTTTTCATTCCATTCGTATATAGAGGTGTGTTCGTCACGACAACTAAACTAAATTTTTGAGATGCGCCACAACTTACCTTAATGCTGATTAGAGACGACATTATGCTTTACTCCGTCAATTCAAAAGTATGAGCAATGTAAAAAGCAAGAGTTGATCGAAATGATGCACTTGCGGATCCGTATTAATCTCAAATTTGAGGTAGAAATATAAGGAGGGCTTCCCAGTTCGAAAGATTATAGGTCATTTCTAGCAATCTCTGACCTCCCAGAATTCAAAAAAAAAGTCGCTATCACGGCCTACCGAATTGACAAGAACGCGAACAGGCGACAGTGGTGGCGTAAGCGTGACGGCCGACGAAGAGCCCTCAACTGCGACGCTCATACTAGTCGTATCACTCAACAACGTTTCATTGAATGCCGATCCATCCTCGTTACCAGCGGGCTCGCGTTCGTCTCTATAGCGATGAAGATCTTCCCGAAGCTGTTCGAACCAGTTGGGATCGTTTAAGTCTGCACTTATATCATTCTCGCGGATAAAATCCACTACATCTGCAAATATCATTGAAATTACAATTTCCGTTGCGAACAAATATAGCCTAGAAAATCAAAGAATTTTTCCATTTATACCGACCCGTTTCGTTGACTCTCTTTTCGGCGACTCAAACACCATGAAAGAAGTCGGAATTGAGGTAAGAAGATTCCTTATAAATGATTTATTGCATCGAAACGCATGTAGTTTGCTCTAATCTCACGACAGCCATCTTTCTTCATTATCGCAAAAACATTTCCGCATTTTCGTTTGAGACACTGTTTCATCAATTTTTTACTGGGTAATTAGAATTTATTAGTGCATAAAGTAATGTGTATGCACGTATAACCTTTGCAACGAAATTGTGGGTTAAATAACGCATTGGTTAACAATGATGACAACCAAAAACAGTGCAATCATACGAGGTCATTGAATATGAGATAGGTTTATTTATATTTGAATTCTGAGTGCATTTTCTCAGCCCGATCACCCTAACGATCTTCATTTCGCTTATCATATTTTACGTCAAAGGCGTATTTCCGCATGTTGCGCTCAATCATATGCGTTGCATTTTTTTCGTCTTACTGTAATTTGAATAAATGGTCTCATACAAATAATTTACAGATTAATTGCTTCAATTTTCGGGTATCATGGTTAATGTATGTGCCAGTTTATAATAATAGACTGCTTTCGTTCGGCGACCTCACTGATCACGTGGTGGATCAATGCCGCACTCTTATTTCAGCAACACTAGACTCAGCAAAGCAAAACTCTTATGTGCTATGAATACATCACTTGCTCAAAAATGTCATCGAGAATATTTGATCGACCAGACCCGCTTAAGCGAACGGTAAGAAGTTCAAAAAATCGTCCCGGACACTTTGGAAAAGCACCGTTCTCGCTCAGCCCTGCCTTAAAAGACCGGAATAATAAGTAAATGACGTACATTGCCATCTGGACGCTCCCACAGATTGCCGACCACCACCACCGAACGCAGGATCACGTTCAGGACCGCAACAGTCACCTACGGTCATGTCGTCCACGAATGGCCTGGAAGTCAAACTGCAACATAATTCATACAAACAGCAATGGAAGCACAAATATAGAAAATGTTTGCCAAAAATATAGGTGCAAGCAAAAAGTGCTTTGTTGCTTTTTGTTTACCAATCACTTATTAAAAAAACCGGAAATCGATTATTGAACAGATCTGAAAACTTTTAGAATGTACATCATCAACCGATAATGGAATGAAGGGACTGAGAAAACAAAGAAGCAATTAAGCATTTCAATGATGCCACAAAAACGAGAACATGGGTAAAGAAAGGGCACGGAGAGGGAATTCCGACACTTCCAAGATTTCTGTTGTGACCTTTGCATAATCAAGCTCCGCCGAACATGATCCATGACGATGACAAGGTAACACAGAAGGCAGAGAAGGACACTCAGAGAGTGCAATCCGGAGCGTAACCAACAACATTAGTAGTAATTAAACGGCAAAAACACAGGAAAGAAATGAAAATATCTCCAATCTTGAGGAAAATGCGAACGAAATCTCGAATCTTTTAGCTTCTTTTCTGGCCAAGTCTTTATCCATTATTTGTGAGAAGTCGAATGAAATCATTTCTAGCGATCTTATTGCCGAAACTTGAATTTCCCGATACAAAAAGTGACATCTATTAGCTTGCTAATTGGACAAATGTTAATTTCGATTAAAATAATAAGCGTATATTTGCACCAAAAACAACGAAAGAGTAATTTCACTCAAAAACATGAGCCGCAAAACATTCTAAAAGTGGTAGGCAGAGTGGAAGGATGGAAGTAGAAGTTGGTTTTAACTTTCTTCGACCAGGTATTTTTGATGCTACCTGAATTTTAAGCGGCACAAGATCTTTCACGAGAAACACCACGCCTGATCGCTTATAGCAATGCCTTGCGATGCGTAAACACTTCGTTCACAGTGAACGACACAGTGAGAGGTGGATTCTAGAAACTACGTGGGATACGCTAGTGTGCTGCTGTGCTGCAAGAAGCTCATTCAGCTGACATGATCGCCACACACATCGAGTCATCAATCGTGGCTCTGCTCAAAGGCGTTGAATTTGGACGCGGCGCAACGCATGCGAGACTGCATTGCGTGCGCGTCGATTAGATGGTAAATCTTGAGACTGCGCTTTAACACGGGGAAAACTTATTGACACACAGATTTAAACGAAGTCCTCTTGCGTACGAAAATTTTCACATGATTTTAACTGCTAAAAAAACAGGTGGGAAAACCCAGTTGACACCCATAAACTGTTTACACAGCAAAACAGCACAAAGAGCCGGAAAATTGCAACGATGAGACTGAAGCGCGTTCAGGTAAACATGCCACGCAGCATATAAAACTTCATTTCCACTACGATCGATTTTACCACAAAAAAATTACATACGGCTGAATCATTGTATGAAAAAAATTAGGTAGGGGAATGTCTCAATTTTGAGTGTTTATGATTCCTAGTGAACCGAAAAGAAAAACGTCGAAGGTGACTCTGGTGTGTGCATTGTATCACCAAATTTTATGTCTAGGAGGACCTATCCGAAAACGGACACAAAAAACAAACGAAATCTTATGAACTAACCTTGCGACGATGCTCGATGCATGACGACCA
Source organism: Baylisascaris ailuri (assembly GCA_022845575.1). Taxonomy (NCBI): domain Eukaryota; kingdom Metazoa; phylum Nematoda; class Chromadorea; order Rhabditida; family Ascarididae; genus Baylisascaris; species Baylisascaris ailuri. The sequence goes on along the minus strand of JAAVTS010003353.1, from coordinate 2,648 downwards.
AGGGCACCACGAACGAAGTATCGGTCGAAATGGTTTTTCGCTTCCTCAGCTGTCCTATCAGTCTTCATACTTCTTGCGATCTCATCCCTTCAGAGATGGTATTCTTATAGTACGAGAAAAATTTAGCATGAGCGTGGAACAGAAATTCCTAGAGATGAAATAAACTTCAGCAAACGACAAACAAGCGTGTTTGATTGAGTTTTTCACACATAAGAAGCTGAACATTTACCAATTTCCAAGTCGAAATTTGTGTGCAGCTGCAATCAGGTCCATGTCTTCCTTCCAGCCCCACGGTCGCTCGCCACCAATTTTTGTATGAAATACGGGGGGACCGGACGGGTCCTCCACTTGATAATTATGACCGCGCTTGTGCAAACCACACTCCGCGCCCATTAAAAAGCACTGCAAAAAAAAGGAGTCAGGACATATCGCATGCCCTTCGAAGGGCCCTTTAGCTGCCTCTTTTTCTAAAAAAAAAAAATAGTTCAGGTCTGCAGGCAATTGGAAATGAATTTTATCCCGCATACAGGTTGATGGAATCCTTGTCCACCGCCATCACAAATCGCCAACACCAGGTTAGAACTCTGAAACAACCTAACGTCTCGAAACTTTTTCAAAACGCACAAAAGCAAAGACGTGATTGCCAATGAATTATGATGTTAAATTACAATTAGATGGCATACCTCAATCCATCTCCAGAGCGATGGCAGATTTTTCCGTATCAAAACGTGGAGCAAAAAAAGAAAGAAAATGGAGCTGACCACCGTCGCAATCGACCACCTTAGTTTAGAGGATCTAATGGACACTGTCAAGCCCATATCGTACAGTAGTCCCTTTGACTTTGACTAGTAAAGCAGCAACCGAAGATGAACTCCAATTTTATTCACTTCGCTTGCCTCTATGAATTGGAAGCTTACCCAAGCACATAAGATGACCTCATTGTCCTTCGTAGTGCATTCGGTACAACGTATAAACGGCTTATTGTTATGTCCCACAACAACCTCGCAATTAACACAGTAAATCGGTTGCGTCATCTCCTTTTGCATAGCGTCTTTCGATGAGAAACTTAAAGCTTTATATAAATAAAACAAAAACATATTCTTTTATATGCGCTTTAGTGAGTTTATGTTTGCAGAACGTTTAATGGCGAAGGCGTCTGCATTGTGGTTCTAACACTCACGAATCATTGCAGCAGAATCATAAAGACTGATGGGCAGTACACAGCACTGTTGCATCACCTTACGAGTTAGTGAGATTAACGTGCAAAAAAAATTTATGCACATTTTATATTAACGTAGAAGAAGAGAGATAATTTGTAGACTCGTTCGAACGATTGCTGTGGGTGAAATATGGATGCGTAAATGTGGAGTTGTTTTTTTCTCATTTGCTGACGAACGGCGAGATAATGGTGCATTCGATAAGCGAAACTACACAATATATTTGTCCACATTTAAACAACTACCTTAACATGTGCACGAACATATTATATTTCACCGTTTACAAACCTTTTCCATCACGCCTTATTCTAAAATTGCAATCGCTATGAGTAACCCTCAAGTGGAAGCCTATCCTCAATTGGCAGACCAAACGTTGTCGTTCTAAATTCGAAATGCGCTAGGAAATTCCTGATGTAGAGATAAATTGCAGTATGTGCCTCATCATTATCTTCCCTTAAGGATTTTCAACTAGAAGCCGATTCGATAAGCATATAAACGTTCGAAAACACAGAAAAATTTGCCTCATCAATAACAAATATTAAACGAAAACAAACCTTTTTAGATCAAAATAAGCAGGCGAAGAGCATACTTCCTTCGGTACTGGAAAAGCAACACATTGAGGGGATGATATTCCTAAAACTAACACTACGAAAGGTATAAAGCACTGAAATCCGAAACAAATTTCGCGCCTCCTTCTGCCCGCCAGACTCCGTCGCTCTCGAGAACGACTACAAATAGTCTACAGAAATATATGCTTGAACGTAGAACTTCTCAATTTTAGGATCAACATCCCCGAAAATTAAACCAAACCAATTTTCGCTGTGTTTGGTCATTCTTAGAACAAGTGTGGAGACAAGAAGGACGGCGGGAGATGAGGGGCGAGGATTCCAACTCAAAGAAACAAAAAGGAACAGGCTGGAAACAACGCAGAGAACTAGCACGAACAAGTACTTCGATGAAACGGGAACAAAATTTTCCTTATGAAATACGGGTGCGCAACGTCACAGGAGCTTGAATGATCTTTCTGGAGGGAGGAGAGATACACGCATGTACAGCGTTCTAAATCATGACCAGAGGTTGAGGTGGACTAGGGTTGGGGGATGGCTTCGGCTATGGGACAGCAAACGTTCTAAAGCAAATATTCTAGCGATAAGAAAATGTGTATCCCACTTTTGTGATAAGCTGATACTATAAGCATTAACCAGCGCCACAAAGCCAAAAATTTCACAGTTTGGTAGATAACAATACCAAAACCAGTCGGCTATCCCTTCCGCCTTACTGCTTTACTCAATTGCGTATTGGAAACGCATATTATCGGTATGGGGACAGAATGCAACGAAAGTGAAAAATGAACCTCTTTAATGATAATCTTTATCCATACAATAAAGAAAGCATAGAATTAAATGTACAATATATATATATATATATATA
>JAAVTS010003350.1:0-15575 GCA_022845575.1 Baylisascaris ailuri | reverse complement strand
CTCCCCCCCCCCCCCCCCCCCCCCTTTATTTGCATAACACTGCACTCCAATGACTGAGTAGCTTGCCATTACAACGGCTCCTTTTTCAAGTAGAAAAATTGCTTCCTTCAGTATTCTTCAGATAAAGACCAGGCATCGAAGGCAACTTTTTGGTAGTACTGCCAACCCACAAAACACCATTGAAGCTGACCAAAGTTTTGAAGTAGACCAAAATTCTGTGATACATACCCCTCCCCACAGGAACCCGCGGTACGTCACGAACCGGGTGAGCAAATCCCACCAAATCAAAAGGCGCAACGCTGACCCAAATAGCCGCAAGAACGATTGCAGCAACAAGCCCGAACCTTGTTGCGCTCTACAAGGATCTCGGGGCCCAGCCATCTGCCAGTCAGATCAAAAAGCGGCTGCCTGCTTACCTGCATACTGGAAGGCGCTCAAGCAGCACCGAACGTGTCATGTACTAAAGTTCATCGATCCACTTCGAAACCTGGCTGCATCCCAAGTAAAACGTCCAGACACAGCGCCATCGACGACTCATTCCTAATCCAACACCCACCATACTCTCAAGCACACCATCTGCCAACGCCAACCCCGCTTCAGTGGGAAAGCCACACGACGTAAAACCTTTACTCAGGAACGACTCCAAGCACCGAACTTCTTCTAGCCTTTAGACACCGTGGCATCGCCCCTTCCACGAACTATCTCTTCGATGTACGCCGAGAGTCGCAACACAAACAAGCACAACTGCATAAACCAACTGGCAACAGAAGACGTTAACCGCCACCACCTTCAAATGGCAACCACAAAATTACAACGTATAACAGCTACGGAGAGGAATGCAAAACAGAACAATAAAAAATCGAAGCATCGGTCGCTCCTCATTCCCGATTTTCCCGCTATCTCACCATATACACAACCTCCGAGAAATGACTTCCTGAAAGTTGTTGCTCTGTGTCAAGGCTAGCTGCAATCACCAATGCCAACTTCAATCAGCCGTCCATCCTGGAATCACCTCGCGCATTCTGGCAAACATGTTACAGTGCAAACGAAAAAACGAGCGACAGTAAACCCCTTTACCTTGTCCTTACATACACCGCATTCGCTATTTCTACAAATTTCTAAGCACAGAAGCCCAGCCGATCTAAAAGGGTCAACTTGATGTCAGCTCGCTTCCACACTATTCACATATCTGATACGTTATTCTGCTTAATGGATAAGAGCCTTAGTTGGTTGTAACTAAAAATCTGTCTTCCAAGAAGAATGTTGTTCACTTCGGAGCATCATATCGCCCAATGAGTCAAACTCGTTCCCTATAAATCTGCGCGTAATACCACTGGAAACATTGGAAAATCGATGAAACGACAACATGGTACTCACTTATATCTTAAAATTGCCGATAGACAAAGTAATCTTCCTTTATTAAGTATCCTGAAATACAAAATAAATTTGCTTAAGCATCATGCTGACGATAAAAATTTTGGAACTGTTTTTATTAGAATGCGAAATACCAATGAACTTGCAACAAGCAACAAAACAATGATAATGGAAAACAATATTTGAAACGTCGTTACTGTTTGCTGAAGAAAACATATTGGTATTGCCCAGAGAATTACGCTCGCAACTCGCTAGATGATTTCCCTCATCCTTGAAAAGTTACGGCACATTGCAGCATTTGTGTTGCACTTCGGGCTTGGTGCGTAATGTCACGGTATTTGAGTTGAAGACATTTGCGCTCCTCTTTTTCCTCCCAGTTTTAAGCTCAGCAGAAAGGAAGGAGGAGAAGTAGAGGTATAATACGTATGATGCAGTAATCTAAAATACCCAGCATTCTCATCCTTGTCCATTTCTTCAATCAACGTTTAAATGTTGTAGGTGTGAAGGTAATAAGGCGATCGTCGGCTAACCCCTGACACCAATATATATTTATATATTTATATATTTATATGCAAATTAGTGCAAATACCTTACCTGCAAGCGTACATACGCAGGAAAAATGTGTATCGCCAAAAAACTGTATGATTTAACGCACGCAGCACAGTCCCCTTGCATTTGCTGTAGAACGCCAATAAACGAGGCAACGATATTGTGTACACATAGGTTCAATTCAATAGTAAAGTGTCTGCGTTCATGTGACAGCCGCAGGAACGACCAGTGCAGGAATAACCAGAACTCAGTTATCACAACGGTGTTATGTATCCCTTTTACGAAGAAATATCAGACAATGAACCTCAGTATTTATTGCAGACGATTTGAATGTACTTAATATGACGGTTGAGAAGTGAGCAATATCCGAGAGGATTTATGAAATCAGAATGATGCACTAGTAAGGTAAATCATGCAGCAGTCGAAATGAGAGGCAGCACCATGACGGCGTTACTGGCACCCGGTCTGAAAAGTTCCTTCGGTTGTGTATCGCTGCTGCTGGCCTGAAAAAATTGTTTCTGTAGTCTGGCTACAGTATTTTATAGAACTACTGCCGCTGAAGTTTAAGGAAGCGACTGCTGTTATATCACATTAGCCTAATATTGATTTATTTGTAATCATGTAAAAACTGATGATTTCAAGCTAAACTGCAAAAAGTCAAATAATGATCGCAGAAAAGGAAATTCATAAGAAAGCTTGGAAATGAGAAAGACGCTTTTTTGCAACAGGGTTTAGGTTGAATGAAATATGAGAATCAATTAGACGAAACCTTTGTTGCGAGGAAGACAAGCTTGTCGTTTTTGTTACCACCGTTGTTGCGAACGATATCAAAGCTGACTGTCTGTCCCGGCTCGATGAACGCATAAACTGGGTTCACTCGGTATAGGTCGTTATCCGTGCACTTCACCTGCAATTCATTTCACTTTTGGAGCCCATGTGAACAGTTCAGATTTGCACTCATTCTACCCTATTCCAGCGTACCGAATTTGTATCCGCAGTGATCTGAACTGCAGTCATCGTGATCATAGCCTTTTTAGGTGTCGACGCCTGCAGTCACAATACAGTAAGCCTGGTTCTGCAATTCTACAGTAGTAGTTGATTTATAACAACTATTTCATTGTTAATACTGCTATCACTTCATTATCATCAATGCTGCACTTTTTATCCTTCACAGAGAAATTTTCCTGTACACCTCTTGGTGAAGTGCACAAATGGATCGATGATGTTTTTGTGAGTGGAAGGTCAAAAAGATTAGCAATAACTGTTTAAGGAACCTTGACAGCCTGACGTTCGTTACCAGGATTAGAGAGTTCGACCTTCTTGATTCCTCCTGTTGGTTTCCAAAGAAGGTTATTCGGCTCCAAAATGAGGTCCAACTGATCTCCTGTAAGCAATGCGTCATGTCCGGATATGTTATTCTTTATATAAGCCCATCTTTTCTGCTATATATAGTCCTATATATTCTGTCCCATGTTCAGGCACCTATATCGGATTACCCCGTATAATGTGCGCTGCATAAAAAATGTTTCGTATGGCAACTTCATAGTGAATTAAATATGAGGGCAAGGCAGCGATCACATCTGGAGGCTCATTTCGATGTCACATGAATAATGATTTTGTACACAAGTAATTGCAATTTTGCAAAGTCCACTTCAAAGAAAGGGTAATGCCTGAACCAGTGATTAGCTTAGAAAGATATGACACTACCTGCTTTCGCCGTTTCGTTGCCGATGTTGTTGCCTTCTTGATTCTGCAATGAAAATTACAGATTTATTTTGAATTTTTGAAAACACATTTAGTGCGTTTCACTGGAAAGTAGGAGCTCGAGGGAATGTTCAGAAATCGACGGCAAGAAATCAGTAAAAGTCTTTTCGTTGCACCAATTTGTTTATGGTACTGTCCTGAAGATAACTGGATGCGAACGCTTAACAACGGGGCAGCACAAGTACCATATAAATTTCAACTTTTTTTTTGAGATCCATTATCGTGATATCATCAACTCAGACAATTCGCCGTTTTCTAATCGTGATAAAATTCCTGTTCCAAAGAACGATGGTGAAACCGAGTAACATTGTAGCCATCAATCAAGTGCAGATATGGATTAAATTGAATGAGGTTCACCTTGTCTACCGTCATCTCATTCTCAATTTTCCTCAGAGAACGTGAACCACGCTTTGCGGATCTCGATGATGACGCTGATTGTGTCGGCTGAAATTGAAGTTTAATTTTTAGTGAATGCTCCTTTAACGAATTGCTTTATGTGTTCGAGTCCATTCATAAGGTGATCGGAAAATCAACTGAAGACACAGAATAAACATATTCATATGTCAAAGATACATTCATCTATTTTAAAGTTATCTTGCAAACATTATCAATTGGCGTATAACGTTTTTCAGTTTATTTCCGAAAAAAAATTTAAATAGAATAGATGATATCCATTATGCATGATGAGGTGTGTTATATATTTGGAAACAATAAAAATTTTGCATAAAAAGTGAAATGCATTGCTCTTGCTTAGTGTTCTTTAAATAAAATATGTAAATTTCGGATATACTTAAGAAATTTTCTTTTAGTCACTTGAAACGAAAACTAACCTCAGCAACAAGTCCCACTGACTGAGATTTCGCCGACTTTCCACTTTTGAGTAATATCATCGATTTGTTCAATTTGATCCGCTTCGAAGATTTTGAAGACTTCGATCCTCCATGGTGCATCTTTTCCTTAGATTTTTGTTTATTCTGAATAATTTCCATATTAAGTACATCGTATGCAAATTTATATTGCATAAGAATGTTAAGCAATATAATATTTGATATATGGCTATAAGAACTATTTGATTGTCTTTAAAATCTTTATATGTCATAATGTTTCATACACTTAAAAGTTGCTCAAAAAAAAAAAAAAAATCATCAGTTATATGAAAGACGAATAAAATAAATTAACTTCGTATCATTCATCAATAAACAATTATATGGTTTTCTCATTTTTAGCTTATGAAGTAAAAGCTTACAACTCCATTTAGCGTTGACCGTTGCATACGGTGATATCGAAGGCAGAAAATTGGCACGTTGCAAATAACTCTTATGGTAACTTAGATATGCTTAATCATGTGCTTGAGCAATAATTCACTAATCTCAAAATATAGCCTGGGCATTATAGCCTACGGAAAAATATGACAAGTAATAGAATCAGGCAAATACTTCAACCTACTCCGTTCCCGATGACTGGACGTTTACCCGATGCGCATTGAATACCGAGCGAGATTATGACGATAACGTGCAGAAAGGAGACAAGCAGCTGATACATCTCCATGCGGTCAGTAAATTCGAACGAAATCAACATCGTTGGAATGATGCCGCCACACACCTCGAGTACTCCAGTAACGAATGAAAACATTATCAGAGGACAACATCGATGCGAAAATGTGACAAAAATTTTGCATACTTTCATCTTAGATGAAAATTTTGCAAGGATCATGTGATCGCCTCTTAGATCGTCTCCGGTTATCTGTGTTGTGGTGCATGATCGACTCCTATCATTTCTGCTGCTTCTATGGGTAGTGCCCTTAATGGAACGGTGTGGGGAACAAAGCGAACAGATGAGCTGAAGGACTACATAAGCAGAGATGAGAGTGTGATCTATGCTACCACATTTCTACAGAACAGTAAACAGAAAGCATAGAAACGAACCCGAGAATCACCATCAGGCTGACCACTGGGTGATACAACATTGGCAACAGCAATCATTAGAAGGAAAGAAAAGCGAAACGGTCCCTCATCAAGAAGACTGATCCATACTAATATATCCGATCGACCTTTGTCAGCGAAACTGTTTAAAGCAATTGCAGCGGTGATATTATAATTCATTCATCAGAGATTATCAATAAGAATATTGATTCAACAAAAATTATAAAATTTTCTTTATTTGATGGAACATCTGGAAGGAAAATAAAACGTGTATTTTCCATTTTTCACACATATGCCAATTATGATAACGAACTTATCACTACAACATTTCAAAACTCATTCTCTATCATTCATATTTGATCTAAACGCTCGTTAATCGGTGTGACCTCTTTCTGCAGTGAATTTGCGATGTGCAATGGGAAATTCGTTATTTGTTTGATTTGGATCGTTCAAGCGAATGCATGCAAAATTTTATCGAGTAAATAGATAGGATTAGAGAGATTCTAGAAACATTTATGAAATGAAACTCTTCCGCCTAATTTCTTCAAATCGCAAAAAATTCCTTTATGGTTCTTCAATTCGTTCGCCACACCTAGACTAATTCATCACTTAGCATCAGTGATTTCATCTTCTGCTCATTAATTTTGCTATCCATAATAGCTTTTTAATAGCACATTACTTGAACTAATTTCGAGTATCTCATGCATAACTATGATTTAAGTACACAACTAGGGATAGAAAGTTTTGCAAATTTACCAGCTGCCATGAAATTAATTAGCAAATATCTTAATAAAACCATGCATAGTGATTTCCCAATTGTATTGAAAATTTAGGCTATTCAGCGACTAAAATTCTTTAAATATTTTCCATCTTTAAAAACTATTCTTTAAATTTTTATCTTAAATGGAAATAGTATGAATGAAATTAATTACTTTCATATTTCTTAATGTTATGATTGAGCAAACATATTGCAAAAATATCGATGAATTTTCGAATGGATATTTTTTTGTATACTTTGTAATAATGGTTATGGTTAGGATTTGTTTTATCGCTATTACTATTTATTTACTAATAGTCGTTTACACTGAGGTGATACAAAGAGTAATACATTCTTTTTGAACAGATTATTTTTGTTCGTTGGCTTTTATTCGTTCTCTCATTCCTTTGAGAGGTAATTATACTTTTTTTTTTTGTGTTTCAGGAGTTGATTTCCGACGTTTGATTATGCGCCACTGCAAGGGATTTATAAACGATACGAAAGTTCACTCAATTTCACCACCATCCTTGTCTCCTATTCCATTCGCACATTTATCAGGCCGATTCCCGCAACCTCGGCCCCTTTCTCTTCTCTAACTTCCCTCACCTCCTCCCCAACCCCTCCCCCCGCTCCTCTTCGACCATCGCTGTATCACAACTATCACCACCATAGTGTGATTGATGGAGACATGTTGTAACCCCCAATACGGGTTCTTCCCTGTGTGACCGGAAGAACATCGGTTAGCCAATGTTCATCACTAACGATTCCATTTGAATACCACCCTAATTCAGTATGATTGAGATGATGCAAAATATTCACCATTCACGTGAAATTGAGCTTATGACGAAACTTTGCGCTATGATGAAATCGTTCGCAATCGCATCGCCGAGTGACACGCACGCGTTCACATCGAATTAACCAATCAACGTCGCGATGACGTCTATTGATGCAAACGAACGCGTCACTCGCGTTGTCTCTTTTGCAGTTGGTTTCGAGATGAGCGACGCGGTCGCGGTTGGCGATACGTGGTGCGACGGCGGCGAACCGATTCGTTCAACGATGCTTTGTTGAATGTTATTAAAGTAACGGCCTTTTGTGCTCATCGGATGGTCGATAGACTGCCATGTAATGCTGCAGGAATATGCACATAGGGGTATTCATTGCAGTTTTTTATTAGTATGTAGTAACTAGTATTGCGGTTGGTGATGCTGTCATTCGTAGTACATTGGAAAGGATTAAATTATAGCCTTAGGCGAAGTGTAACCTCAGAGCCCTCTTTCCTTGTAAAAATGCTTTATTTCAGTCTTTATGCTTTAATTTCTCGGTGTTTACGATTTCATTTGCTTTCATGTTTGATTAGGGCAAGCCCTCATTTCTGGTAATATCGGCTTTAGTTTATTACACTCAAATATTTTACTGTTCGAGAAGGATTTCTACTTTTATTTGCGTCGAACGGTTGGCTAGTTGGGTTATTCTGATAGGTGGACTCATGTTCGAGCAGATATGATTTTTTCATTGTTCATTGGTTGGTTGTCTTGTGTGGTACCCTATGAGTGGATTTTCCAAGGACGTTACTGCATACGATAGTGCCTTCCCCTCAGAGTTGTTAGACCGCTGATTTACTCTTTGAGTTTATGCGTTCAAAGTTGCTGATTCAGGGCATGTCATTCTTGAAGGACCGACGATTTCAAACCTAACGGCCACTTCTTACTTCCCTACTTCCTTTTTTGTTCCTCCTTTCCCCCTCCTCACCCTGCTTCCTCCTCTTTACCCCTGCCCTCCAGGCATTAGTCATGAGTAGGTTCATCGGCGCAGCCCAGAGTTTCGCCTCTCTAGTCTGCTTAAGTTTCAACATATGTTTTGGTAATGCATATAAAGCAGTCACAATGATCAGAATTTTCAGCGTTACAAGGGGGGGGGGGGATATTTTAGAATTGAGTACCTTTCAAAATATAGCATCGCTTTAAGGTATTTGCATCATAAGTAATAGTGTATTTGCTGTGCATCCTAATAATTTCCGTCTTTCATTCATTGTTACGATTATGACCCACCAACGTATGCATATAAATTTTATGGTGTTACATGTAGTAGGATAAACATCAATCTTTAGCAGTGAATAGAGGTGATAAAATAGAAATTTAATTTTGCGCTTAGCCGACTAATTTGTCACCAGAGAGTCATCGTTGATGTTGATCGATCGAGAGCATTATCGAATGATTGACATAAAAAGATAACCGTTCTTCTTTACGTTGTTGGCTTGCTTGCTGATGACCTGTAACTGCAGATGTGTTCTCTTGACGGTGTTGTTACTCAAGCGTTACATCTGGCATTAGGGATATTCACTCATCTCTAACTGATTGCTTTGCAGCATAGTATAAACCACACTGTAATCATAGCTGAGCAACAAACAATATTGGTTTTATCACTGCCATATAACTAACAAAACGAGAGAGATTTGGTTGTAAGTAGCAAACACCAGCAAGCGCTTGTTGCATATGAACGAGTCACTCAGCTTTTGCGGATTGTATAATACAACAAAAAAGTAGACATATTTAGCTTGTATTATTATTAAATCTAATCAGGTGATAACGTGATAGTAGCGAAAATACAACTTTAAGTTTGAGGCCATTGCATCGACAAATCTGAATATGATGTTTTTTAAAGCGATAAACATCGTTGATTTCCAGTTGTATTTGAACTCTTCACATTCGCTATTTTTCCATTTCCTTCGATACTGAACTGCTCTAGTTTGTACTGCTTAGCGCTATTCTACAGATATAAATTTTTCTTTATTGATATTTTTTTTGATCGATAAATTTTTGTCGAATTTTTACTCGATTTTTTTTTTCAATAATCGCTTGCAAATTTAAAAATGCACCTTGTTTATTTTAATGAATTTTTTCTTATCACAATACGAGTGAAATAATCTCTCATGTCAACAGTCATTCGTCGAACTTAATCTCTTCAAACGGATTATAATGACCTTTGTGGTAGGGTTGACGATTTGCTTTTGCATTTCGGCAATACGCTTGCTTACCAAGGTGATTGAGGTTATGAATGATGTCTGGAAGGTAGTCTGCTCAGTCCTGCCTTTATCATCGGTCATTGCAACCTTCCGTTGATTGCCGAACTTGATGCTAGCTATGGCACCGGGTTAGACTCATATATTCTGCGGCAGCGAGACATAGAGGAGCGCTCATGAGCAGATTTATCCTCGGAGGTGGTTCATGAATGGACTGGTAGCTGTTAGTACACTGTACCCACAAGTCCACAGTCAATAGGAAGGACAATAGGGCATAAGTGTTCCTGGTGTTTATGACTTTGCATAGCTTGCTGATCTGTGGCAGAGTTCTACTTGTTTTTGCAGATAGGCGCAGTCGTACTGTTCGGCTTTTTAGAACATTGCAGGTGCGTTTAGTCTATCCTGTCAGGTGTGCATGTACTTTCAGTGGCAAGTTAGAGTAATGGCAAGACTTTTTTAAACTTAATAAGAAGCGCATAAAATTGTTTACCGGTTTTTATGGTTTTCAAAAGTTTAAAGCATTGCAGTCAATATTTTCCATGCATTTCACTGCTTCATAATGTTGGAAAGCTTCACCATTCTTATCTTCCTTCGAAATTTTGTGAAGTTTTCTTTTGAATATTTTCAAGTTTTATTGTGTCTTTTTCAAGTTTTACATTTAAGATGCATAGCTCTTCCCTCTGTTCGATTGCGGTGAACGTGGTACAGGTTTGTCAAGGATTCTTCTGCAATTCGGACCATCGAATACTCTTACAGTCACAGACTTTCCATCGTTTCCTTGATATTTCACACCAGTAACCCCTTCTGTATTACTCCATCTTGCCTTCTCATCTCATTTTTTGTTCGTGACATGAGAGCGACTCTTCACCTCCTCCTCTCCCTCCCTCCCCTCCCTTCTTTGTTTTGCGTGTGACGCCGTGTTTTTGTGGATCAGGATTGCTAGTTGCGACCATGTTTTCATACTGCTTTGAAATCATTTCTAATCCTATGAGGGTTCGTTTGCTGACCATACCTCATCTTCATGGATCTTGCACTTCATACGTTTTTTTTTCGATTCATTACTTGTGGTGTATCAGAGTGTCTGTGTCGTGTCTAAGTTTGCGAGTGCTTAAATGCGCTTGTGTGCGTGAGTGGGAGTTTGTGTAAAATTACTTTATTTATTGCTGTTGCTGTCGATTTTTCAGTATGGTTTATTGCCGAGTAAAGGCAGAGCAGTTTGAATGAGTAAGGCTGATGCAATCTCACACTCTAGCGACTGAAAGATGACGGGGCGGGTTTTGGTGTGCACGTTGATCGTGTATCGCGTTCAGCGTTTGTCATTATGGTCTGATATGTCGTTGGCGAGTGGAGAGGGGGGGGGGGGAGGAGGGATGGTGAAGAAAATAATTGCAGGTGGGATTGTGTGTAAAGTCGATAGATGCTTTTTAGGATGTTTTGAAATTCGTGTTCATTTAATATCGATGAAGAGAGTTATTCCCCTCCTCTCTTCTATCCCCTATCTCCGATTCCTCTACTTTAAATATACGCAAGAACTTTCCCAGTCTATTAGCTCTAAAGCAATGCACCGTTGCACCACGGTGTTCATATGAGGGCAACTATGCTTCGATGCATTATGGTGGGGGTTTTATACCATAACAAACATTTGGTGATATGCAAGCGGTGCTAGCTATGCATTCACATGCCTTTCACATGGTATTAGGCATTACCTCTATAATTACCGCAGTTATTACTCAGTTCATTTTTGAGACGGGTTTATTAGCACAGAATGTGAACCTGTTTTCAATAATAGGTTTGTGGTGCGTTTTTATTTCACCTGTATATATTACTCCTGGAATTTGAAAGTCAGAAAAAATCATACCTTCACAACGTTTTGCTTGAATATTGGAAAAAACAACGTGAACATTTCCTAACATTATGCTATCAACCTAAAAAAAAAAGGAATTGAACGTAAACAATGAACAAAGCGCTAACATCCCATTATTGCCACAATATGGAATATTTCACTTTGTAATGTCTGGAACGTAAGCACAATTATTGAGATGGGATTTTTTTTTTCGCTCTTCTGATAGCTGTACGTTTTTGAAAGGCATTTTAATTATTCAGTTTATTGCATATTGACTTGAATTAAAGTATACAGAGACGTTTATTCTTGGTTTTTATTTAGTAGAGAGTTCAGAGATGCTTTTTGTGTATGTGTGACTTTTTCTGCTAAAAATCAAACGAACCCACAGTTCGGTTGGGAGATGAACATCTTCAACTTCGTGCTCTTACTTTCCGACGGACAGGTTCTCCTTTACTGCAGCTTTGTCTTTCTCTTGTACCTCCGGACCCCTTCCTATCCCCTCCCTCCGTTCATTGCTCTTTACAGATGTGCTTTTGACTAGACCTGATTGGTTGCCCGTTGTATCGATATATTCACCTTACCGTAGTTACCATCGAAAGGTGATCGTTGAGTTACATGGCATTTCTCATGTTTTCCCGATGTTAGTGATGTTTTTCTAATTTCTTATCTATTTTTTATTTTGTTTTCTCTTATTATCGTAATGTTGTGTTGCACCCTTCTTCAGCTATCATCAGTTTAGTAGCACATTTATTTCTATAAATTTGCTCTTGAAGTGACTTATCTTCGATATAGAAAGATAAAGTTGAAGTTTATCTTCCATTATCTCAGCTTGTCTATGACATCAGTGCTTTGCAGAAAGACCTCGATGAACCCGCCAAATGATCGAAATTAAGGCAACGAATATTTTCCATTAAAAAAAGTACCACATCGTTCATATCAACCTTCATTGTCAATCTTTGCTTAGACCAGGAGATGAAGTTCTTTCTACTGTAGATGATGTTCATGAACTTTGTGTTATATTCGGCCCTGAGCTTCACTCTAGGTTGTAGTGTTGCATTGTTGCTGAAGTCATCAAATTGCAGCAGATGTGTTCAGCTCTCAGTCATTATCAGAAGGGTTTCATCAACTTGTGCCGACCCATTTTGGAATACTCTACTCCTGCATGGCCTCTCTTTTTCTCATACTAGATTTTCATGGAATGCCCAGAAACGCTTCAAATCAGATTTTCATGGAATGCCCAGAAACGCTTCAACCATATTGCTTTCATCAAAATTGACCGTGTTCTCTAGCAGCCGAATTGCATTACCAGGTTATTTCTTTTGGTGCAATCTTGGAATCTGCTTGCTGCCAATATTGCTAGTGCATCCACGCCTCCAGGCTTTAAACTTCAGCTAGGTCTCGTCGATCTATGTACTGTTGCTTCTCTTACGAATCGAATGCCTATTCATGCGCATTGTAGCTTTGCAAACGTTTTCCTCTTTCTTGGTGGTCATACTCGCTTTGCTCTGTGTAATTTCAGACTTCGGAGCATTGAAGTGACTAAGTAAATAAATAAGCAGTTATTGTCTTTAATGTTTTCTTAGATGCGATGAAATCTTAATATTAGTCGAGGAGCATTTGCACCTTTGCCGTTTTCACTGCTTAGCAAGCTCACGTATGGGATAAGACGGGTAGTCATTTATTTCACGTGGAAATTGCTGCTGTGATCCCGTTGGGGGATGGCGAAGTATCCATGTTCGATTTTTTCACCTATATGATTTTTATGCTGTTACGATGATGGCATGTGTGTGAAGGGTATGAATGAGTTTCGTTTAGGAAAAGTGATTGCTTTGCTTGCCGAAGGACAATGGCCTATTAAGAGGTTGAAGGCGATCGGCGCCTTCTCGAAGACGGCTTCAGCACCTCTTGATCCTCTGCGACCATTCATCTCTTCCGATCGATCATCATACCGCTTTGGTCAGTCGCATTCCTATGCATAATATTATGCGGGAAGCGAATTTCTTTCGAATTAACGGTTTTTGAGGACTAAAAAAGGAAGGAGGATCTCGAGGTTAGCGAAATTTCTAAAAGAGATTTATGGATGAGGACAGGAGCGAAGTTCTGCAGCTACGGACTCCGGAATCCCAAAAAATCCTTTGGAAAATTTGGGAGGTGGGGGAGGGAGGCAGTGTCGTTCCCTCAACCAGAGAAAGGGGAGAATCTTCGATGGCGTCAGAATGTTAAAGTAGCCAGAAATAGAAACGGAAATCCTCCTTATCTGAAATTCTCCAACTGTCGGCTCATCCTTACATATACACGAAAAATCACTTTTTTTTTTTTTTTTTTTTTTTTAGCTCAACCATATGATTGTGCCATAAGTTTCGGGAACAAAATTCTGTGTCTCGAGGCCTTTCAGGTATTTTCGCACGCTGTGTTGGCGATTGTAGATTTGTTTTTGATCGGTAAGGTAACGATCAGAAATCGAGCTCATTATTTTCGATGAGTTTTTTACACGAGTTTTTAGTGTTTCATAGTTGGATAGGAACTAAATCGTGATTACGGCGAAGTAAGTTCCCTTGTAGGGAGCCATAAGGAAGGGTAATGTGCTGTTTTGTTTTTACCGAGTTGAGGTGGAGGGTGGAACATTCAAGGAAAGGTGAGACAAGGAATGCGTTAAAGAATGTGAAAATCAATGGATTCTTGTACTGATTCGGGTGCTGCAGCGCGTATTCGAGAGTCGATTGCATTGTAGACCTTTCTGTCCCATAATATATGCCAATGTTTTTCCTAAACCATTATTCCCGTGCCACATCTTCCCGGCCCCGGCTCCTTTATCATGTGCGCGAAAAGTACATAAGTGCCGTTTTGACTTCTTATGAAGACTGCAGATATTGGAGCTGTGGTTAGGTATTGTTGCTGTTGTGGCCAAGCTCAGGTTTATTGACATTTAACGCACGGTGTTGCAGTTTTATGCTTCGTACTGTTCGAATCGAGATGCAAATATTGGCATTCCTTCCTGTCACTGTTTTTTGTGAACACTTTTTTTTTCGTCGCATAAGGGTGCTGATGTGTCTTTCAAAAGTGAACGATTCTATTGTCATCGCGCAGCTATAACGAGCGAGTTGTTGTAATTGATTGTAGCTGTGTGGGACGGCGAGAAGACATCGAAGGCAAGGATCTCCACCTACGCATTGATTAGATAGCTACCTTCTCCTACTTTTTCACCTTATTGAGAAAATCCCTCCTCCGCGGAAGTGCTACACTTATGAAGTGTCATCATTGAAACCTGTCGCTGTTTATTGCGTTTTCCAACGTAATATTCATATGAATGGCTTCATAATAGTGCTGCAAAGACGCTATCGGAACGTTATCGTGAAAATAGTACTGAAGGTGAACTCTGTGTGGCATTTAGCCACCACCCATCTGAAGAATGAGCATTGGCGTTGTGTTTGAAGCAACGGCTTCCACCAAACTTCCGGTCATTGCCCGACGACTAATGATCCCACGTCTCTGCCATCTGGACTGTCTACAGCTATAGCGGTCACGTAAGCACTATCCGTGCTGTATTGTAATATATGCCAATAGATTTAAGAATTCTACGCTGATAACTCTTTTATGTGACATAAGTTACTCTTTCCTTTCCATTCTAACAATGGCTATTTGTAGTGTCGTATTGTTAATGTTACGATCATCTGCGACATCATTTTCATTAACCTTTGGGGGATCATATCACTGTTCGACGATTCACTTACTGAATTTGTAAACTTTTGAAAAGAAAACTTTTGGTTGACCATTTATAAACAGTATTGGTGAGGTGTTGTTTATATCCGACTTTGACAAGTAACTTTCAAGTTGAAATTGCCAATCTCTACTTTTTCTATTTAAAAAACTACCAAACTATTCAATCATTTCTGTCATTTTAATTTCAATCTGCGAATAACTTTTGTGAGTGTTTATATTAAAATTTATTTCTTTGAAAATTTTCATTTATTTTCTAAATAATTTCCTTTTTCAGCTTATTTTTCAAACATTATCATATAATAATTGTCAAACAAAGAAAAATTTCATTGGAAAGGAATATTTTCAGATATATCACTCAAAGTTGAATATATTGCCTTTGAATGGAGTGAATTTCCTTTTCTTTTTTGTCTCAACAATAAGAACAAATTCCCTTCTGAGGCATATATTCCACTTTTGCGTCTGCATTCATTTTAGAGTGAACATTGCGAAATTCTGCAGCTCTTTTTTTTGCAATTTGATGGCACGTGCTGCAACGTTATTCTTTGCCGAAAAATGTGCTCCGAGTGCATTTTTCTTCACCAAATTGTTTCACAAATATATTCCTGTCTTATATTTGCAAATCAT